>CAUYQU010069436.1:0-15963 GCA_963574635.1 Cheracebus regulus
CTTGGCCTCATATGTCTTCTTTTGAAAAGTGTCTGTTCATATCCTTCACCCACTTTTGATGGGTTTATTTTTTTCTTGTAAATCTGTTTTAGTTCTGTGTAGATTCTGGATATTAGCCCTTTGTCAGATGGGTAGATTGCAGAATTTTTTTCCCATTCTGTTGGTTGCCGGTTCACTCTAATGATTGTTTCTTTTGCTGTACAGAAGCTCTGGAGTTTAATTAGGTCTCATTTGTGTATTTTGGCTTTTGTTGCCAGTGCTTTTGGTGTTTGAATCATGAAGTCTTTGCCTATGCCTATGTCCTGAATGGTTTTGCCTAGGTTTTCTTCTAGGGTTTTTATGGTGGTAGGTCTTTATGTTTAAATGTTTAATCTATCTGGAGTTAATTTTAGTGTAAGGTGTCAAGAAGGGGTCCAGTTTCTGCTTTCTGCACACTGCTGCTAGCCAGTTTTCCAACACCATTTATTAAACAGGGAATCCCTTCCCCAAAAACTCTCTTATCCTTTTTAATGGAACTTGGCCAATGGCAATACAATCTCTCAGGTTTGGAACTTTTCTTTCAATGTCATCTGTCTCCTTTATGGAGAACACAGTATCAATCCCAAGAGGATTCACCACTAGAATGTATTCTTAAACACTGGGACCAGTTTAAACCAAATGGGCTTAAGAAAAGAAAATTGGTGGTTTTATATAATACTGTCTGGCCTCAAGAAAAATAAGAAAAATGACCAACTTTCAGAACTATGGCCTTTAATACAATACTTCAACTTGATTTATTTTGTAAGCATGAGGGGAAATGGGATGAAAACAATGTGTTCAAGCATTGTATTGCCCAGCCAGAATAAAACCCTGCAATAGGTATATGCATGTTTAATGAACAGAAAGTGAAAAAAAAAAAAAAAAAAAGAATTAGGCATACTAGATGATCACTCGATGCAAACCCCTGCCCCCACCAGTTCAACAGCTACTTTTGAGTGGAACATGTCAGTTCTGATGCTTCAGATCTGTTGGCCTCTTCTAGCCCATCTGGAAGTCCTATTGAGACTCCTTGTCACCTCCTCTCTACCCATCTAATCCCACTCTCTACCTGCCACTCCCTGAGTAACCTAGCCCTTCCAGTACTACTTGTAGTGGAGTCTCTTATCAACTTCCAAAGGGAAATTTTTGTCTGCTTAGAGCAGTGGTAAATGGGGAAGAAGGCACTGTAGGGGCACGTGTCCTCTGTTCTATGTCTGATTTGGCTTTGTGTAGAGAAAGTTGATCATTTCTCTGAAGATCCAGGAAAATTCATAGATGAATTTGAGAAATTAACTCTGACCTATAACTTGACCTTGCAGGATCTGCATGTTTTGTTGTCTGTTTGTTGTACAGTGGAAGAGAAACAATGCATTTTGGGAGTGGCTCTGACCCATGCAAATGAGGTATTGGCCCATAACCCTAACCATAATCTCTACCAGGCAGTGGGTGCAGCAGTCCCTAATCAGATCCAGGATGGAACTGTCAAAGGGACAGTGAGGACTTGGGGAAGAGAGGTCACATGGTCACTTGTTTGTTGGAAGGATTGAAGTATATGAAAAAGGCTGTTGATTATGAAAAGGTTAAGGAAATTATTCAGGATAAAGAGGAGAATTCAGCTTTGTGTCAAGTTAAGGCAATCAGAAAATATCCTAACACTGATTCTGCCTCAAGGGAAGAACAGATTTTATTGGGAGTACATTTTATAACCCCATCTGCCCCTGATATTAATAGGAAACTACAAAAAGCAGCCTTGGGTCCCTGGATTCCTATGAATCAGTGTTTGGATATGGCATTTATAGTTTTTAATAACAAGGACAAAACAAAGGAAGCAAAAAGAGTTAAAAGAACTTCCCACAAAATGCAGCTTTTGGCTGCAGTCTTACGTTCACCTCCTGCATAGGTTGCTCTTATGGCTATTGGCCTGGATAAGGGAAGCTAGAAGGTGGAAAACTCTGAGTTGGGCTCCCAAATCACTGTGTCTTGGGCACAAATCAGTGTGCACACTGTCAGAAAACTGGCCTTATAAGAGGAATACCCAGTGTTCTGAAGGGAACCATTGACACCTGAACCAATAATGATGACCAAAATAGCCAAACAAGCCCGTGAGTGATGGGGCCTGAGACCTTCAGCCACAGGCCCCATTGGACAACTAGCCATTTCTTTGGAGGACCCTCGGGTAACCCTTGAAGCGGCAGATAAGAATACTACCTTCCTTTTGAATATGGGGCTGCTTACTCGGTTTTGAAGCATTATAATGGGCCACTGTCACCTTAAAACTGTGTGGTCATGGGGATAGATGGAGGAACTCACAGATGTCATTTTACCTATCTGTTAAGCTGCCCTTTAGGGACTTCAGCTTTCTCACATGCCTTTTCTTTTCTTGCCTGAATGCCCCACTGCTTTGTTAGGAAGGGATTTGGTTGACTCAGCTGCAAACAATGGCATCTTTTGGAGATCACAAGGCAGATAAGGGATTGCTTCTTTTTTCCTGTGATAAGGGAGGAAAGTCAATAGGGTACTTATCTAGCTTGCCTATTGAAGTAACCTTCCAAGTAAATCCTGTAGTATAGGACACTGAGGTTCCAGGCAAAGCATGAAATGTTCCTCTGGTTTGCATTTAGCTTAAGCCTGGTGCCCTGTACTCCTGGAAGAAATAGGATCCCCTAAAGCTAGAGGCATAAAGAGGGATTCATCCATTAAGAACTAAGTTTCTGCAATTTGGTTTATTAAGACCCTTTGAATCTCCTTGTAATACTCTAATCTTGCCAATTGAAGAGCCAAATCAAGACTATAGATTTGTTCAAGATCTTCAAGCTGTCAACAATGCTGTCATTCCCAAATATCCTGTAGTACCCAATTCCTGTGTGCTGTTAGCCCAGGTCCTTGGGGATGCCGGTTGGTTTACAGTCTTAGATCTCAGGGATTCTTTTTTTTTTCCTGCATTTGAGTATACTCTGATTCAAAATTTATCTTTGCTTTTGGATGGACTAACCCTTGATAGTCAATTGGTTTTTCAATTAACTTGGACAGTTTTTCCCCAGGAGTTTAGGAACAGCCCACATTTATTTGGAAATACATTGGTTAGAGAATTAAAGATGTTAAAATTTAATAGGGGCACTATTATTTGGCATGTGAATAAATTGTTGGTAGCTAGCCCAAGCAAAAGAGGCTCAAATGAAAATGCCATTAAGTTGCTAAATTTTCTGGGCACTAATGGGTATAGGGTGCCACCACATAAGGCCCATATTTCAATTCAAGAAGTTAAATATTTAAGATATGTCTTAATCCCTGGCACCTGGGCAATAGCCCCCACAAAAAAAGGAAGCCATCTGGGGATCCTGGAATTCTAAACTAGAAAGCAACTGTGGGCTTTCCTATTCTGCTGTTAATGAGTGCCTGGATTTGGGTATATGGCCAAGCCTTTATGTAAGCCTCTAAAAGGAGCACACTTAGATTCTTTTGAATGCAGTACCAATTGTAAAACATGCTTTTAATACCTACAAGGAGAAATTGGGAACAGCTCTAACCCTAGGGATCCCCAATCTTGATATACCATTTTCCTTTATGTGGCTGAAAAACAAGGAACGCTCTGGATGAAATTTATCCAGAAACTGGAAGGTATTCCCAACCAGTAGCATATTTTTCTAAGTAATTAGACCATGGCCCAGATGTCTCAGGGCAGTTGCAGCAACTGTTCTTTTGGTACATGAAGCCAATAAACTTGCTTTGGGACAACATCTGGAGGTTTTGACCCCACACCAAGTACAAAGAGTACTAGAAGCTAAAGGACACCAGAGGATGACTGGGGACACATATTAAAGTATCAAGCGTTGTTGCTAGACACTCCTGATGTAACTCTTAAAGTATGCCAAACTTTAAACCCTGCTATCTATCTGCCTGAATTCACAGGCACCCTAGCTCATTCTTACATACAAGTTATGGAGCAAGTTTATTCCAACTGGTTGTACTTAAAGGATGAGCCTCTAGATATTCCTGAGGTAGAATGGTTTACATGTGGAAATTGCTTTGTGCAGCAGGGAAACAGAAAATCCGGGTATGCTATTGTCGGTCAACATGAGGTAATTGAAGCTCAGGCCTTACTGGCTTCTACCTCAGCTCAAAGGGCTGAATTAGTGGCTCTTATTAGAGCCCTACAATTGGGAAAGGATTTAAGAGTTAGCATTTACACTGATTCTAAGTATTCCTTTCTGGTGCTTCATGCTCATGCTGCGATCTGGAACAAATGAGGACTCCTAATTGCTAAGGGTTCCACTATAAAATGTCACTTGGAAATTTATTAGATGCTACTTGGCTGCCTAAGGGAGTAGCTGTAATCCATTGCAGAGGGCGTCTGAAAGGAGACTCCAGTGTGACAAAAGGAAACTCCTTTGCAGATGCTGCAGCTAAAGTCTCTTCATTAAAGAAGCCAGTTAAACTTGTGGGTATGTTAGTGCCCACTTACCTACTAATAACAGAACTGAGATATACTAAAGAAGAACAAGAATGGGTTAAAGGCCATAGCTTAATTCAAGATCCTTCTGACTGACTGGTTAGTGACAGCAGACTATTGATACTGAGTGCTAATTAATGGAAAATAGTTAAACATATGCATGACTCTACTTACTTGGGAAGAGATTCCCTGTTTCAATAAATGTCTCATATTTTTATAGGAAAAGGCTTACTTAAAATAGTAAAGCAGGTAACTTGAGCCTGTAGTGCCTGAAATAACCCAAATAACCCAGCTTTACCTTCTCCTTCAGTAAGGCCTGTTTAGCATAGGAGAACATATTCTGGTGAAGATTGGCAAATAGACTATACTCAGATGCCCCCATGAAAAGGGTTTAAATATCTATAATGTATTTGTTGACACCTTCTCTGGTTGAATTGAGACTTTTCCTACCTGGTCTGAAAAGGCAATCAAGGTTTCTAAACTCCTATTAAATGAAATTATTCCTAGGTTTGGGCTGCCTAAAATCTTGCAGAGTGATAATGGCCCATCTTTAATGGAAACATTTAACACAAAATATATCTTTAGCCCTAGGAATTCAGTACTGCCTTCATTCAGTGTGGAGGACACAGTCTTCAGAGAAAGTAGAAAGAGCCAATCGAACTCTAAAAAGAACTGTTGCTAAACTCTGCCAGGAAACATCAGAAACCTGGCTGACTTTAATGCCTATGGCCTTGTTGTGAGTTTGAGTTGCCCTTAAAGGAAACCTACACTTTAGCCCTTTTAAAATAATGTTTGGAAGGCTTTTCTTAGCTACAGACTTCCTAATAGACATAGATACTGTCAAGGTACAAAATTATGTAATTAACTTAGGACAAGTGCAAAAAGCACTCCTTGAATATGGAAATCAAAGACTTCCTTTCCCTGCTGAGGAACAGAATCTTGTTATAACCTAGTGGGGAGATTGAGTCCTATTAAAAACTAGGAAGGAAGTATCCACAGCAGATCAACTTTCTCCAAAATGGAAGGGGACCCTGTGAAGTCCTCCTTAGCAACCCAATTGCAGTTAAATTTCTAGGAATAAACAGCTGGGTCCAATTATCTTGAATTAAACCTGTCCCTATGAAGCCCCACAGGCCACCAGAACACAAGACTGATTCCACTTATTCCTGTGAGCCAACCAGTGACCTCTGGCTCCTGTTCAGAAGAAACGAAAGGGGTGAATAACATAAAAATATGGATTGGCATTGTACTTTTGGGTATCAGAATCACACAGAGAGTAACTTATTTGCTGAGTGGGCACAGGCTTTAGCCTCCCCGTATAATCAGACCAAGTGCTGGGTATGTGGAGAACTGCCACTTTCCTCTACTTCCAGATTGCCCTGGCATATTCAACCAGTCAACCTAAGTTTACAGGGACTTTATTAGGATTGGGAAACTGAAAATAATAAGCATACACCCCTTTGCCCCATGCACTGTAGCATACAGGCCTGAGCCCCTTCCTCTCATACAGAGAGATAAAAAGAAACCTTTTTTGTTTTTTCGGTCTAATTAAGAAATAGCTAAATTTAACCCCAACTTTAGGTTATACTGTACAGGATGGACTTGGGTGGATGACAGCTGTTCAAGTACAGGTATTGAGCAAAGGGCCTGTATGTCTTGAAAAGCACAATAACAGTCACCACCAGACAGGGACCCATGACATGGGATGGTTGCCATCTCAACAATGTAATTAGACCCTTCTTTTAACAGACCAAATGCAGATGGAATAGCAACATAATTCACCAAAAATGGGTGCCTTCCCTGCTCTTTGGCAGTGGTTATGGGCTTGTGGAACTCATAGCTAAGCATACTTACCTTATAATTGGATTGGAAGGTGTACATGGGGTTGTATCTCCCAGGACATATGCTCACTAAATTGACTAAATTGGACACTCTACCATCTAACTTGGAAATTGTAAAGGCTCGCCATGGGTGACAAAAGCAAGCATCTTGGTGGTTTTACCTGATGGCTATAGTTTCCCCATGGTAGCCACGATTGATACTGAACTCACCAAACTCACACTTGCAGCTTTCAATAATACATACCATGCCCTTACCCTCCTAACTGAGGAAACTTCTCACATTAGGCAGGTGGCCTCACAAAACTGCCTGGGTTTGGACATTTGAACAATGGCTCAAGGAGGAACTTGTGCTTTGATCAAAACTGAATGCTGTGTATATGTTCCAAACTATTCACGTACTATTATGCAGGCTATAAAGCTTTAGACATTCATATTTCTGCCACTGATGTGCTGTTGGTTGACCCCATATTGGCTTGATTCCAGCAATTGCCCAGTTCTTGGAAAGCCTTCTTGTTTAGTTTACTTGGTTTTACTTATATTGCCTTGCTGTTATGGAATATAGTGGAGTGGTACTCTTTGTGTAGGAATGCAAGATAAGCTTCCCTGATGCTTTCTTAAATTGGATACTTATTAATGTCCCAGATTTCACCTTTTGTCAGGATTCAGAGTTGTGAATGATCCTCACCATACCAACACTTTCTAACTGAGCTCATTCATACCCTCAATACAAGAGACCCTAATGATTAGGTGGGAATATCACTGCCTCTGTTCAGCATGAAGAAGCTACAGAAGATGGATCTTTATCCCTCTGCAACTCTTAGGATTAAGGATCTCCTTATAAAAGGAAGTGGGGAAATATGTCAGAGGCATTCAAACTAGAGCAACTCCATCTTGAATAGGGACTGGGTAAAATGAGGCCAAGGCCTGCTGAGCGGCACTCCCGGAAGGTTAGGAATTCTTAGCCATAAGATATTTTTGCATAAGGAAACAGAAACAGACCCAAGACCTAACAGACACAGGAAATGTCCTGATGCCCCAACACATTAAGAACTAAAGCATTCCTAGTTCAGGAATAAGGTTTATTTTAAAGATAATAATATAGACTCTTGCGAACGGCAGTAGTTACACAAAGATCAGCAATCCTTTATCCCAAATCCTTGTAGTAGAGTACATCTCCCCCTGATTTTGGTTATCTGATAAATAAACAAGCATTGTACCTAAGGTGGGCACGTTCTTCCTCTTACATTTGGGAACACCCTGCTCTATCTATTCTTTCATTTCTTTACTTTCTTAATAAACTTGCTTTCACTTTACTCTGTGGACTCAAATTTTTTCTTCCACAAGATCCAAGAATTCTCTCTTGGGATCTGGATTGGAACCCCTTTCTGGTAACAAGCTTGCAACTAGGAACCCTGACACCAAAATAAATAAACCAACAAAATCATCAAAACAATTTAGATTACGACATTGCTTGGAAAGGAGAAAAAATGCCCCCACAAGCTTATCGCTTTAATACAAAATACCGACTGCTATGTTTTCCTCAGGGCATCCTACCAAAAGGATTTCATAAAACACTGGATGTCATGTGGACAAAAAAAGGCTCCATCGTAAAATGATTTCAGATATTTGGGAAATGTTCTGATAATATTACGCAGCATTCTTTACTTTGTTGCATAACTTCTCAAAATCTTTAGTATGGTAATGCCCTTTAAGAAGATTCAAGAAAGGGATAAACAACTACAATTTTTCCCCTGGGAACATTTCAAGAGATATTGAGGAACACATGCTACAAAATGCTGCCTTCTGCTCTTTTTGCACATCCAAGTGATTTACATAATGATAAGTATAGGGCATGTGCAATTTTGTTCCCTGCTTTCTTCTGTGCTATCCTGGGACTTTGAAGACAAGGCTTTGCACAGAAGCAGATTCTCTCTGTTAGTCTCTGGGGTCTCTAAGTGTTAACCTGAGATGATCCAGCAGCAAGCGAGAAGGTAGCAACCCCTGCCCTGTGCTAGCAGATGGTATCTTGGTACATCGGCTCTGCTCACGTGTACTCTTGTAGAAGCAGATTGTCAGGCCTTGAAATTAGGGCCAAGACCTCCTAATCCTGAAATAAACTTAATTTACTTGGGGATTTTCAACTCACTAAAAAGCATAACCAACTCCCATTCACTTCCCAAGCTTAAGGGTGAGACCTCTATAGTGATTTTACACAGACTATAAAGGAAGAAAAGAAATCTGATTTTCCTCAAAGGAAGAGACCCGAGCATGACCGACTGCAGCAGGGTTTGTCATGCAAATGGACAAGGAATATCCTCCTTGCTCTCAATTATGCCCAGTGTGGAAGGGGCAGAGATTTAAGAAGACTTACCTCAGAGGAATGAAAAATAATGGGTCATCTGTGGAGCATGGGCTGTTAAAAGAAAGAAAAAACCCTCCTTTTCACTCTTATATTTTTTCACCTGCTGAGTTGGCCTCAGGTAATATGACACTGATAGCTCTATCCCAACTGTGCTGCATAACTCTGCTGGTTAGAACATAGTATTGAAAAAGTCACAGACATGAATCTCCACTTGAATTTATATTCAGTGAGGATGGGGACTTGGTTTTCTTTCACTGCTATATCCCCAGGATGTAAAATAGTTGCACTATAAATATTTGTTGAATTAATGAAATCTGTCTTTTTAGAGAAGAACTAGTTTGGCTGGGCCTCACAGACAGAGGTTGAACCTGAAATCTGTCTTTTTAGAGAAGATCTAGTTTGGCTGGGCCTCACAGACAGAAGTTGAACCTCAAATCCCCACCAGCCTGAAACTCCTTGTTTGGTATATGTGTGTGTATAAAGGCAATTACTATCATATTTCTCTAAGTTTCCTTATTTCTCTTAGTTTTTTCTTGAAAAACTGTCAAGCCACAGATCTCTATTTTGTTCTGTTTAGTCAGAATTCACTGTGAATTATCTCCTTGCTGTAAACATGTTTGTTCAAAAATGCATTGCTCTGTTTCTGGTAATATAATGGCTAGATACCTGCAACAATCTTCTTGCTAATATTAAAAAGCAAGTTAATGCATATTTTAAAACCTCTTCCTAAAATCATCCAATAACTGGTAAAATACAGCAGCAAAGATTTATCAGTCCAACATCTAAGTGAAGGCATCAACCAAGAGAAGTAAGCAAAACTTTGAAACTGGTTTTACCCTGAGGGCTATTGCTGAATGTGATGAACCTGAGCTTCAATTTTCATATTATTTTAGGACAAGTGCCTCTGTGTGTATGCAATGTGTGTGCATGTGAGTATGTAAAAGAGAGAGAGAGAAAGCAAAGTTCAGAGCTTATTCCCAAATTCCATAACCCCAAGGTGTCACAAGCTAAGTGTAAATGTGAGTGAGACCTAAACCCAGCTTCAACCTTTCCACACACAGGAAATTTCAAGGCAAGTAGCTTAAGCACTAGACAAAACAGAGGGGAAAAAAACAAAAAGAAAAACTCTAACTGATAATTAAAATCTTAAGCCGACCTTCATCTGAACATGTTATAAAATTCATGTGACCTGGATAGTCCAAAAATCTTCACGTCATGTTTTAAAGTTTTCCCAGAATGGCAATGCCCAAGCATCTGGTAAAAGTAAACACAAATCGTCACTGAAGAAATCCACTTTCATTCAAGGCCTCAAAGAATTCTCACAAGGAGAAGGAAAAAGTGCAGCTAACAATGAAAATTTACTAAATATATAGACAGAAGAAATAGATCTTCATAAACCTTGGATATTAGTCTATTCTTTATAGATATACTCTGGATATTAGATATTTGGACTTTAGATTTAGACTTTATTTATTTATTTAAGATGGAGTATTGCTCTGTCACCCAGGCTGGAGTGCAGGGGCGCAATCTCAGCTCACTGCAGCCTCCGCCTCCTGGGTTGAAGCAATTCCCATGCATCAGCTTCCCGAGCAGCTGGGACACCAGGCATGTGCCACCATGCCCAACTAAGTTTTGTATTTTTTGGTAGAGACAGGTTTTCACCATGTTGGCCAGACTGGTCTCAAACCGGATTTGTACTTTAGAATTATATATTGTAATTATCAAGTTCATCATCCAAAATGAATATGATTACTATGTTTAAAGACGTGAAAAACAACCTTAAAATATCTGCAGGAAATACAAAATTATAATGAGGGCCTAGGCAGATTTGAAGAACCAAATGTAATTTGTAGGAATAAAAATTATAATAAAATTTAAAAACTCAGTGGATGAATTTAACATCAGATTAAATAGAGATACATAGAGAATGAGTGAACTAGAAGATAGTCAAATAAATTATCCAGAATATAGCATAGAAACACAAAATATAAAAAATAATACAGAGAAATTCAGAGACATGGAGAACAGACTGTGAATATCTAACAAGCATCTCACTGGAATTCAGAAGGAATGATGAGAATAAGATGTGAAAAATATTTGAAGAGATAATAGATGAAAATTTTTGATAACTGCTAAAGTGTAAAAACTACAGATTCAAAAATCTCCACAAATCCCAAGGAAAAAAATTAAAATGAATATACATCTAAGCACATTGTAATGAAACAGTTCAGGATGTAACAACAAAGAAAAAAATCTTAAAACCTACGAGGGGCAGAAAAGAACATTTCTTTTGCAGAAACAGCAGTCAGACAGAAAGCTGATTTTGCTTCAGCAGAAATAATAGAAACCTGGAATCAAAGCTTAATATTCTGAAAATAAAAGTAACAGCAAACCTAGAATTTTGCACCTAGGGAATGTATATTTCAAGAATATGAACAAAATAAAAACATTTTCAGAAAACCAAAAACCAAGAGAATTTGCTGACAGGGATCCTCTCTACCAGACATTTTAAGAGATAATCTTCAAACAGGAGGAATGCAATTGCAGATTATGATTGGTGAAGGATTGAAGAGTGAGAGAAGTGGTAAATACATGGGTACACCTAAATAGTCATTGACTACATAAAACAATATACATAATATCTTGTGTGTTTTCTTAGAAAGTAAGATAAAAGTAAACTACTTCAGTTGAAATAGTATGTAAATCTGGAGGAGGATAAATGTGTTACTATCTTGTAAAGTCTCTCTACTGGCTGGACAAAGAGTAAGGTATTTTTAAAATTTAGGTTTTGAGAAATTAGTATGCATGCTGTAACTTCTGTGTAGTCACTATAAGAACAGAAAATAGTGCATAATAGTGTATAATATAATAATATATAATATAATAATAAAGTTTGAGATCAACTTGGGCAAACTGGAAGAAGAGAAACATGAAAGGATGAAAAATCCTCAATCAATTCCAGAAAAGGCAAAGAAAAAAAAATAGAGGAAAAGAAACAGAATCAGTGGAACAAGTAAAAAGCACAAAATAAAACAATTTATATAGAAATTTACTAATGAGTTTACTAAATGTAAAGAGTAAGTGAAAATATACAAAGAATACATAAAACTCAACAATAATGAAAATAAGTCAAGTTAAAAATGACCAAAAAAGGTTAGGCACAGTGGCTCATGCCTATAATCCTGACACCTTGAGAGGCCAAGGAGGGAGGATTGCTTGAGCTCAGGAGTTTCAGATCAGCCTGGGCAATATAGTAAGATACCATATCTACAAAAAATGAAAAAAAAAAAATAGCTGGGCATGGTGGCTGTGGTCCCAGCTACTTGGGAGGTTGAGGTGGGAGGATTGCTTGGACCTGGGAGATCAAGGGTGCAGTGAGCTGTGTTCACATCACTGCACTCCAGCCTGGGCAACAAAGCAAGACCCTCTCTCAAAAAGAAGAAAAAAATGAGCAAAAGATCTGAATGGACCTTACCAAAGAAGATAGATGACAAGTGAGCATATGAAAAGATACTCAACATCATTTGTTATTAGAGAATTGCAAATAAAACAACAATGAGATACCACTACACACCTATTAGAATGGTCAAAAATAAAAAGCTGGCAGTATAAGATCCTAGCTAAGATTCAGAGAAACAGGAACTCTCATAGGATGCTTGATGTTAGGCTTTTGTCAAAACTCACAGGACTGTATAACACAAACAGTGGACCTCGATGCATGCAAATTAAGAAAAATATTAAGTGTCTGAGTGATCCCCAGAGATAATGCAAACTGTGACAACAGAATCTAACTAGATCACAAATATGTTTTAAAAGATCTCACTGAACAGGGTGGGAGAATAGGTGGGAGAGATGGGTGGTAGCTTTGGAAATAAATAGTGTCTGTTAAGACTAAAGGCAAAAGGAACATAAGCACTGTACTGCAGCTGACAAAATTGCTTCCCATTGAGGTACAGGCTAACAATTCTGATACTACTATGCTGGTATACTGGAATTGTACAATTAAGTAAATGGATGACAGATGGTGGGAGTGAGGTCTCTCACTGTTGGAGTGGGAATTTACAGGTAAGCATAGAGATGAGGCTAGAATGAGCCATACGGACTAGAGTTGGGGACATAAGCAAGAACTTATGTCATCTGCTATAGATAAAAATGGTTATGTGTGGGTTAATATACACAGAGATATTTCTTTGCCCTGTCAACTGAGAGGACCTGAGAGAAATTACACCCCAGTAACAATGAACACATCTAGCACCCAGATCTTGGTTTATAATACCATTATCCAATAATAATAAAGTCAGGCTTCTTGGAGAAATGGTTGATTCAAAGACTGGGCAGGAAACATGCAAAATAAGCCTAGAATGTCTTACAGTGCCATAAAGTAAGAAAGTGCTCAAACAACAACAACAACAGCCACCCCAAAAACCTTCACCATGATGTAGAGGTGCAGGGAACCAACTAGAAGCGCTCTCAAAAGTCAAGGGTGGAGGAATTTGAGCCACAAAATGAAACAGTATTGAGTTATAACCCAAAGTTAAAGCAAATATTTATGAGTCTATAGAGGTAAAAATTAATGATTGAATGAATAAATAAACAAAAGAGAAAAACAATTCTCCCATGCAGAAAAATTGCAAGTAATTTCTGTAGGTACTTTGCCCTCAAGGAGATGATGCATAACTCAAGTGTGGTCTGCACATATAACTTTCAAAAGGTACAGTATGGATGGGGGAAAAGAAGAATAACCTAATAATGGAGAAACTTGATAAACACTATCTCAACTAAGTGAGTGGGGTCAACCTCAGCAGTGATAAGTCATGTTGATAGCATGTACCCTTGTTATGATGTGATGAAAATGGTACTTTACTTCTGTGGTATTCCTCCTCAAAACAAACTATATCAAGTCTAATTATGAGAAAAAATCAGACAAATCCCAATTGGGAGACATTTTACAAAATACCTGACCAGTAATCTACAAAGCTGTCAAAGTCAAGGAAAGCCTGAGAAATCATCACAGCCAAGAGGAGCCTAAGGGGACATTGTGACTTAATGTAATGTATTATCCTGGGTGGAATCCTGGAACAGAAGAAGTATATTAGGTAAAAAGAAATCTGGGCTGGGCTCAGTGGCTCACAACTGTAATAATCCTTGCACTTTGGGAGGCGAAGGCAGGAGGATCGCTTGAGTTCAGGAGTTTGAGACCAACTTGGGCAACATGGAGAGACCCCATTTCTCCTCCCCCCCAAAAGAAATCTGACTTTGTTAGTAATAATGTGTCAATATCAGGTAATTAAGTATAACAAATATAATAATGTAGGATGTTAATAATGGGGCAGTCGGGTGTGGGATATATGGAAGTGTTCTGTGCTACTTTTGTAATTTTTCTGTAAATCTAAAATTGTTCTAAAAAATACAGTTTATTAAAAAAGGAATAAGTGCTACACAGTTAAGAGCAAAAAGATGGCCTGGTTGGATAAAATACAAAATCCAACTATATGCTATCTATAAAAGAAAGATCTAAAATACAAGGACATAAAAAGGGTAAAAGGAAAAAGAGTGAAAAAAAAAAAAGTCAGGCAAAATCTAACCAAAAAGAAGCTAGTACAATTATTTTAAGGTCAGAAAAGACAAAATTTTTTTTACCAGAGATAATCACTTTTTATTGTTTGTTTATAAAAACAAACAAAAAAAAACTTCAGTTTACCAAAAAGTTATAATTTTAAATTATATATACGTTAATAATAAAACATCCAAGTATTCAAGTAAAAACGGTCAGAATTCCAAGAAGAAATAAACAAATCCATAATCATAGTGGCTTATTTTATTTTATTTTGAGACGGGGTCTTGTTCTGTGGTCCAGGCTGGAGTACAGTTGTGTGATCTCAGTTCACTGCAACCTCCACCTCCCAGGTTCAAGCGATTCTTGTGCCTTAGCCTCTCAAGTAGCTGGAACTACAGGCATGCACTGCCACACCCAACTAATTTTTGTATTTTTTAGTAGAGACGGGGTTTCACCATGTTGGGCAGGCTGGTCTTGAACTTCTGACCTCAAGTGATCTGCCTGCCTCAGCCTCCCAAAGTGCTGGGATTACAGGCAGGAACCACTGTGCCTGGCCTCATGGTGGGTCATTTTAATACTCCCTTTTCAATAATTGAATGCACGAGCCAATAAAAGTATCAATCAAAATATAGAGTGTTTTAAACAACCTGATGGAAAAACTTGACTTAATGGACACATTTCATTGCCTTGACCAGTGCAGCATATGCAGTTTTTCAAAATACACAGAATATTTTACAAGAATTGGCTATATGCTGACTGTAAAGCAAACCTATGCAAGTTTTACAATACCGAAAAATGTAGATAGGGTCTTCCAAGCACAATCAAATGAAGCTAAAAATTGATGATTAAATGATAGCTAGAAGAGTTATTTTGAGGATAAAAAACACTTTTAAAACTCTTGGTTCAAAGAAGAAATGCTTATGGAAATTAGAAAAAATTTAAATTGAATGATAATTCAGAAAATACTACAAGTCAAAATGTGTGAGATGAAGCTAAAGCAGGACTTGAAGAAAATTTTATATGCCAACATAAATAAAAAGAAAGATTAATCAAATTTAACGATGTATAAAATTGATAATACATCATGACAAAGTTGAGTTTATTTCAAGAATGTAAGATTTTAATATAGAAAATGATGTTTAACATTACTAGATAAATGGAGGGAAATCGTGTTACAATAACTAACAATAGATGCAGAAAATATTTCACAATAACATTTAGCATTTAGCAAAGTGAAAGTAGACATTAAAAACATTTAGCAAAGTGAAAGTAGAAAGGAATTATTTAATAGCATGTAGCTATAAAAAGTAAAAGGGGAGAGAAGAAAAGAAAACATCATTTATAATAATACAACTTTTGAAAACTTTGAGATTAAAAAAAAAGTGAGAACAAGAGTGCTGTCTCTCACCACTTACATTGCTCTGGAGATTTTAAGCGATGAAATAAAGCAGGAAAAAAAGAATAAAATATGTAATGTTTAGAACAAAAGAAACAACACTTTATTATTAAAAATATGATTTACATACTATTTTAACTGATGCAGTTTACTTTTATCTTTTTTTTTTTTAATTTCATTTTAGGTTTTAGGGTATAAGTGAAGAACATGCAAGATTGTTGCATAGGTACACACATGGCAGTGTGATTTGTTGCCTTCCTCCCCATCACCTATATCTGGCATTTCTCCCCATGCTATCGCTCCCCAACTCCCCACCCCCCGCTGTCCCTCCCCTATTTC
>CAUYQU010069441.1:0-116034 GCA_963574635.1 Cheracebus regulus
TTCCTGCAAAGGACACGAACTCATCCTTTTTTATGGCTGCATGGTATTCCATGGTGTATATGTGCCACATTTTCTTTATCCAGTCTATCACTGTTGGACATTTGGGTGGGTTCCAAGTCTGTTATTGTGAACAGTGCCGCAATAAACATACACATACATGTGTCTTTATAGTAGAATGATTTGTAATCCTTTGGGTATATACCCAGTAATAGGATTGTTGAGTCAAATGGTATTTCTAATTCTAGATCCTTGAAGAATTGCCACACTGTCTTCCACAATGCTTGAACTAATTTACACTCCCACCAACAGTGTAAACCATTGGAATTTCTCCACATCCTCTCCAGCATCTGTTGTTTCCTGACTTTTTAATGATCACCATTCTAACTGGCATGAGATGGTATCTCGTGGTTTTGGTTTGCATTTCTCCAGTGACCAATCATGATGAGCATTTTTTCACGTTCGTTGGCTGATAAATGTCTTCTTTTGAGAAGTGTCTGTTCATATCCTTTGCCCAATTTTGATGAGGTTGTTTTTTCTTGTATATTTGTTTAAGTTCTTTGTAGATTCTGGATATTACCCCCTTGTCAGTTGGATAGATTGCAAAAATTTTCTCCCATTCTGTAGGTTGCCTGTTCACTCTGATGATACATTGTTTTGCTGTGCAGAAGCTGTTTAGTTTAATTAGATCCCATTTGTCTATTTTGGCTTTTGTTGCCATTGCTTTTGGTGTTTTAGTTATAAAGTCTTTGCCCATGCCTATGTCCTGAATGGTGTTTCCTAGGTTTTCTTCTAGGGTTTTTATAGTGTTAGGTCTTATGTTTAAATCTTTAATTTATCTTGAGTTAATTTTTGTGTAAGGTATAAGGAAGGGATCCAGTTTCAGCTTTCTGCATATGGCTAGCCAGTTTTCACAACAGCATTTATGAAATAGGGAATCCTTTCCCCATTCCTTGTTTTTCTCAGGATTGTCAAAGATCAGATAGTTGTAGATGTGTGGTGTTATTTCTGAGGCCTCCGTTCTGTTCCAGTGGTCTGTATCTCTGTTTTGGTACCAGTACCATGCTGCTGCTGTTACTGTTGCCTTGTAGTGTACTTTGAAGTCAAGTAGCATGATGCTTCCAGCTTTGTTCTCTTTGCTTAGGATTGTCTTGGCTATATGGGCTTTTGTTGTTGTTGTTCCATATGAAATTTAAAGTCGTTTTTTCTAATTCTGTGAAGAATGTCAATGGTAGTTTCATGGAAATAGCACTGAATCTATAAATTACTTTGGTCAATAGGGCCATTTTCATGATATTGATTCTTCCTAACCATGAGCATGGAATGTTTTTCCATCTGTTTGTGTCCTCTCTTATTTCCTTGAGCAGTGTTTTGTAGTTCTCCTTGAAGAGGTCCTTCACATCCTTTGTAAGTTGTATTTCTAGGTATTTTATTCTCTTCGTAGCAATCGTGATTGGGAGTTCACTCATGATTTGGCTCTCTGTCTGTTATTGGTGTATAGGAATGCTTGTGATTTTTGCACAATTATTTTATATCTTGAGACTTTGCTGAAGTTGCTGATCATCGTAAAGAGATTTTGGGCTGAGATGTTGGGGTTTTCTAAATATACAATCATGTTATCTGCAAACATAGACAATTTGACATCCTCTCTTCCTACTTCTTTTTCTTGCTGATTGCCCTGGCCAGAACTTTCAATACGACATTGTAAGAGAGGGCATCGTTGTCTTATGCTTGTTTGCAAAGGGAATGCTTCCAGTTTTTGCCCATTCAGTATGATATTGGCTGTTTGTCCTAAATAGCCCTTATTATTTTGAGGATATGTTCCATCAATCCCTAGTTTATTGAGAGTTTTTAACACAAAGAGGTGTTGAATTTTATTGAAGGCCTTTTTCTGCATCTTTTGAGATAATCATGTGGTTTTTGTGTTTGGTTCTGTTTATGTGATGGATTATGTTTATTGATTTGCATATGTTGAACCAACCTTGCATCCCATGGATGAAGCTGACTTGATCATGGTGGATAAGCTTTTTGATATGCTGCTGGATTCAGTTTGCCAGTATTTTATTGAGGATTTTCAAATTGATGTTCATCAGGGATATTGGCCTAAAATTGTGTCTCTGCCAGGTTTTGGTATCGGGATGATGCTGTTCTCATAAAATGAGTTAGGAAAAAGTTCCTCTTTTTCTATTGTTTGGAATAGTTTCAGAAGGAATGGTACCAGCCTCTCTTTGTATCACTGGTAGAATTTGGCTGTGAATCCATCTGGTCTTGGATTTTTTTTGATTGGTAGGCTGTTAATTAGTGCCTCAATTTCAGAACTTGTTATTGGTCTATTCAGGGATCTGATTTCTTCCTAGTTCCATCTTGGGAGGGTGTCTGTGTCCAGCAATTTATCCATTTCTTTTAGATTTTCTAGTTTATTTATGTAGAGATGTTTATAGTATTCTCTGATGGTAGTTTGTATTTCTGTGGGATTGGTGGTGATATCTCCTTCATCATTTTTTATTGTGTCAATTTGATTCTTCTCTCTTTTCTTCTTTATTAGTTCACTACCAGTCTATTTTGTTGATCTTTCTAAAAAAAACACACACTTTGGATTCATTGATTTTTTTTTTAAAAAGGATTTTTTTGTGTATCTCCTTCAGTTCTGCTCTGATCTGTCGTATTTCTTGTCTTCTGCTGGCTTTTGAATTTATTTGCTCTTTCTTCTCTAGTTCTTTTAATTGTGATGTTAGGGTGTTAATTTTAGATCTTTCCTGCTTTCTGTTGTGGATATTTAGTGCTATAAATTTCCGTCTACACACAGCTTTAAATGTGTCCTAGAGATTCTTGTACTTTGTCTGTTCTCATTGGTTTCAAAATAAAGCCTTAATTTAGTAATTTACCCAGTAGACATTCAGGAGCAGGTTGTTTAGTTTCCATGTCATTGTGCGGTTTTGAGTGAGTTTCTTAATCCTGAGTTCTAATTTGATTGCACTGTAGTCTGAGAGACTATTAGGATTTCCATTCTTTTGCATTTGCTGAGGAGTGTTTTACTTCCAATTATGTGGTCAATTTCAGAATAAGTGCGATGTAGTGCTGAGAATAATGTATATTCTATTGATTTGAGGTGGAGAGTTCTGTAGATGTCTGTTACATCCACTTGGTCCAGATCTGAGTTCAAGTCCTGGATATCCTTGTTAATTTTCTCTCATTGATCTGTCTAATGTTGACAGTGGGGTGTTAAAGTCTCCCATTATTATTGTGTGGGAGTCTAAGTCTCTTCGTAGGTCTCTAAGAACTTGCTTTATGAATTTGGGTGTTCCTGTATTGGGTGCATATATATTTAGGATTGTTAGCTCTTCTTGTTGCATTGATCCCTTTACCATTATGTAATGCCCTTCTTTGTCTCTTTTGATCGTTGTTAGTTTAAAGTCTGTTTTATCAGAGACTAGGATTGCAACCCCTGCTATTTTTGCTTTCCATTTGCTTGGTGAGTCTTCCTCCATCCCTTTATTTTGAGCCTATGTGTGTCTTTGCATGTGAGATGGGTCTCCTAAATTCAGCATACAGATGGGTCTTGACTCTTTATCCAATTTGCCAGTCTGTGTCTTTTAACTGGGGCATTTAACCCGTTTACATTTAGGGTTAATATTGTTATATGTGAATTTGATCCTGTCATTATGATGCTAGCTGGTTATTTGCCCTTTAGTTGATGCAGTTTCTTCATAATGTGGATGATCATTACAGTTTGGTATGTTTTTTACAGTGGCTGGTACTGGTTGTTCTTTTCCATGTTTAGTGCTTTCTTCAGGAGCTCTTGTAAGGCAGGCCTGGTGGTGACAAAATCCTTCAGCATTTGCTTGTCTGGAAACGATTTTATTTCTCCTTCACTTCTGAAGCTTAGTTTGGCTGATGTGAAATTCTGGGTTGAAAATTCTTTTCTTTAAGGATATTGAATATTGGCCCCTAGTCTCTTCTGGCTTGTGGGGTTTCTGCTGAGAGATCTGCTTTTAGTCTCATGGGCTTCCCTTATGGGTAACCTAACTTTTCTCTCTGGTTGCCCTTAACATTTTTTCCTTTATTTAAGCCTTGGTGAATCTGACAATTATGTGTCTTGGGGTTGCTCTTCTTGAGGAGTGTCTTGTGGTGTTTTCTCTATTTTCTGAATTTGAATGTTGGCCTGCCTTGCCAGGTTAGGGAAGTTCTCCTGGATAATATTCTGAAGAGTGTTTTCCAACTTGGTTCCATTCTCCCCGTCACTTTCAGGTACACCAATCAAAGGTAGTTTTGACCTTTACACATAGTCCCATATTTCTTGGAGGCATTGTTCCTTCCTTTTTACTGTTTTTTCTTTAATCTTACCTTCTCGCTTTATTTCATTGAGTTGATCTTCATTCTCTGACAACCTTTCTTTTGCTTGATTGATTTGGCTATTGATACTTGTGTATGCTTCATGAAGTTCTCGTGCTGTGTTTTTCAGTTCCATTAGGTCATTTATGTTCCTGTGTAAACTGGTTATTCTAGTGAGCATTTCATCTAACCTTTTTTCAAGGTTCTTAGCTTCCTTGCATTGGGTTAAAACATGCTTCATTAGCTCAGAGGAGTTTGTTATTACCCACCTTCTGAAGCCTACTTCTGTCAGTTAGTCAAACTCATTCTCTGTTCAGTTTTGTTCCCTTACTGGCTAGGAGTTGTTTTCCTTTGGAGGAGAAGAGGCATTCTTGTTTTTGAAATTTTCAGCCTTTTTGTGCTGATCTCTCCCCATCTTCATGGATTTATCTGCCTTTGGTCTTTGATGTTGGTGATCTTTGGATGGGGTCTTAGAGTGGACATCCTTCTTGCTGATACTGATGTTATTTGTTTCTGTTTGTTAGTTTTCCTTCTAACCATCAGGCCCCTCTGCTGCAGGTGTGCTGGAATTTGCTGGAGGTCTGCTGCAAACCCTGATTGCCTGGGAATCACCGGTAGAGGCTGCAGAACAGCAAAGATTGCTGCCTGCTTCTTCCTCTGGAAGCTTTGTCCCAGAGGGAAACTGGACAGATGCCAGTCAGAGCTCTCCTGTATGAGGTGTCTGTTGGTCCCTACCAGGAGGTGTCATCTAATCAGGATACATGGGTTTCAAGAACCCACTTGAGGTGGCAGTCTGTCCCTTATCAGAGCTCAAACACTGTGCTGGAAGATCAGCTGCTGCCTTGAAAGCTGTCAGGCAGGGATGTTCATATCTGCTGAATCTGTGCCCATAGCCATCCCTTCCCCCCATTGCTCTTTCCCTGAGAGATGGTGGTTTTATCTATAAGTCCTTGACTGGGGCTGCTGCCTTTTTTTTCCAGTGATGCCCTGCCTAGAGAGGAGGAATCTAGACAAGCACTCTGGCTGCAACAGCCTTGCCCAGTTCGAACTTCCCAGCGGCTTTGTTTATACTCTGTGGGTAAAACTGCGTACTGAAGCCTCAGCAGTGGCGGACACCCCTCCCCCACCAAGCTCGAGTGTCCCAGGTCTACCTCAGACTGCTGTACTGGTAGTGAGAATTTCGAATCAGTGCATCTTAGCTTGCTGGGCTCCATGGTGGTGCAGCCTCCCCCAGCCAGACCACTTGGCTCCCTGGCTTCAGCCCCCTTTCTAGAGGAGTGAACAGTTCTTTCTTGCTGGCAATTCAGGTGCCACTGGAGTATGGAAAAAAAAAAAACTCCTGCTACTAGCTTGGTGTCTGCCCGAACAGCCACCCAGTTTTGTACTTGAAACCCAGGGCTCTGGTGATGTAGGCTACAGAGAGAATTTCCTATTCTGCCATTTCTGAAGACCATGGGAAAAGTGCAGTGTCTGGGCCGGAATGCACCTTTCTCCCTGGTACAGTCTCTCACAGCTTTCCTTGGCTAGGGGAGAGAAACCCCTGATGCCTTGCACTTCCTGTAAGGCGATGCCCCATCCTGCTTTGGCTTGCCTTCTGTGGGCAGCACCTACTGTCCAACCTGTCCCAGTGAGATGAACCAGGTACCTCAGTTTGAAATGCAGAAATCATCCACCTTCTGTGTCAATCTCACTTGGAGCTGTAGACCAGAGCTGTTTCTATTTGGCCATCTTGCCAGTGCCTGTCTATTCTATTTTTATACCAGTACTATGCTTTTTAAGTTACTATTGCTTTGTAGTATATTTTAAAATTAGAAAGTGTGGGGCCAGGCGTGGTGGCTCAGGCCTGTAATCCCAGCACTTTGGGCGGCTGAGGCAGGTGGATCACTAGGTCAAGAGATCAAAACCATCCTGGCCAACATGGTGAAACCCTGTCTCTTCTAAAAATAAAAAATAAAAAAAATTAGGTAGGCATGGTGGTGTACATCTGTAGTCCCAGCTACTCGGGAGGCTGAGACAGGAGAATTGCTTGAACCCAGGAGGTGGAGATTGCAGTGAGCTGAGATCGTGTCACTGCACTACAGCCTGGGTGACAGTGCGAGACTTCATCTCAAAAAATAAAGATTAGGAAGTGTG
Source organism: Cheracebus regulus (assembly GCA_963574635.1). Classification (NCBI taxonomy): domain Eukaryota; kingdom Metazoa; phylum Chordata; class Mammalia; order Primates; family Pitheciidae; genus Cheracebus; species Cheracebus regulus. The sequence continues at coordinate 6,463 of CAUYQU010069441.1, forward strand.
ACATCTCTAGCTTTGTTCTTTTTGTTTAATATTGCCTTGGTCATTTAGGGGCTCCATATGAATTTATTTTGTGGTTCTATTTGAATTTTACAGTTGTTTTGACTATTTTTATGAAGAATGCCTTTGAAATTTTATTAGGGATTGCTACATTGAATCTGTTGATTGCTTTAGGCAGAATGGATATTTTAACAATATCAATTCCTCCAATCCATGAACATGGGACATTTTTCTGTTTATTTATGTCTTCGTTCATTTCTTTTCTTTTTCTTTTGAATTTTCTGTAGTTTTCTGGGTACAGTTCTTTCACTATCTTAAATTTATTTCTGAGTATTTTTTACAACTGTTGTAAATGACATTTTTTAAAATTTCTTTTTTTTAGAAAGTTTGTTTTAGTATATAGAAACACCACTGCTTTTTTTGTGTTGATTTTATATGCTACAACTTACTTAGTTATAAGTTGTTTTTTTAAAATAAATATCCCTGTGTTAGGTTTTCTTTTCTTTTCTTTTCTTTTCTTTTTTTTTTTTTTGAAACAGAATCTTACTCTGTTGCTCAGCCTGGAGTTCAGTGGCACAATCTTAGCTCACTGCAACCTCCATCTACCTGGTTCAAGCGATTCTTTTACCTCATCCTCCCATGTAGCTGGGATTACAGGCACCACCATCACACCCGGCTAATTTTTATATTTTTAGTAGAAATGGGCTTTCACTATGTTGGACAGGCTGTTCTTGAACTCCTGACCTCAAATGATCTTCCCACCTTGGCCTCCTAGATTGTTGGGATTACAGGTGTGTGCCACTATGCCTGGCCTGTATTTTTATTAGTTCTAGCAATTTTATGGTGGAATCTTTAGGGTTTTCCATATACAAGATTGTATTGTCAACAAACAGCAACAATTCCACTTCTTCCTTTTTTATTTGGATGCTTTTTTTTTTTTACCTTTTGCCTAATCACTCTGGTAAGGTCTTCCAATACTGTGTTCAATATAAGTGGCAAGAGTGGGCATCCTTGTGTTCTGGATGTTAGAGGAAAGTGTTTTATTTTTTCATGCTTGAATATAATGCTAGCTGTGCTTATCATCTATGTCCTTTATTGTGTTGAGGTACATTGATTTGTTGAGAGTTTTTAATCATGAAAAGATGTTGAATTTTGTCAGATTATTCTTTTTTCTTTTTTATTATACTTTAAGTTCTGGGGTACATATGCAGATAGTGCAAGATTGTTACATAGGTATACACATGCCATGGTGGTTTGCTGCATCCATCCCCTCGTCATCTACATTAGGTATTTCTCCTAATGTTATCCCTCCCTAACCCTCCCAACCCCAGCTATCCCTCCCCTAGCTCCCCAGCCCCCAAACAGGCCCTGAAGTGTGATGTTCCCCTCCCTGTGTCCATGTGTTCTCATCATTCAGCAACCACTTATGACTGAGAACATGCGGTATTTGGTTTTCTGTTCCTGTGTCAGTTTGCTGAGAATGATGGTTTCCAGCTTCATCCATGTGCCTGCAAAGGACATGAACTCATCCTTTTTTTGGCTACGTATTATTCCAAGGTGTATATGTGCCACATTTTCTTTATCCAGTCTATCACTGATGGGCATTTGGGTTGGTTCCAAGTCTTTGCTGTTGTAAACAGTGCCACAATGAACATATGTGCACATGTGTCTTTATAAGAGAATGATGTATAATCCTTTGGGTGTATACCCAGTAATGGGATTGCTGGGTCAGATGGTGTTTCTGGTTCTAGATCCTTGAGGAATCACCACACTGTCCTCCACAATGGTTGAACTAATTTGCACTCCCACCAACAGTGTTAAAGCGTTCCTATTTCTCCACATCCTCTCCAGCATCTGTTGTCTCCAAATTTTTTAATGATCGCCATTCTAATTGGCATGAGATGGTGTCTCAGTGTGGTTTTGATTTGCATTTCTCTGATGACCAGTGATGAGCATTTTTTCATGTTTGTTGGCTGCATAAATGTCTTCTGGGATGTAATTAAACTTAAGTGCTTCTGCACAACAAAGGAAACTATCATTAGAGTGAACCGGCAACCAACAGAATGGGAAAAAATTTTTGCAATCTACGCATCTGACAAAGGGTTAATATTCAATCTGCAAAGAACCTAAACTTACAAGAAAAAAACAACCCCATCAAAAAGTAGGCAAAGGATGTAAAATTATTTCTATGCATCTGTTGATTATATAATTTTTTCCCTTCATTCTTATTTGATATATTTATTGATTTGCATATATTGAACCATCCTTGCATGCCAGAGACAAATCTCATAGTGAATGATTCTTTTAATGTATTATTGAATTCAGTTTATTAGTATTTTATTTAGTATTTTTACATCTGTATTTATCAGAGACATTTGCCTGTACATTTCTATTCTTGTGATATCCTTCTCTGGCTTTGGTATGAGGGTAATGCTGGGCTTATAAAAACAATTTGGAAGTATCATTTCCTCTTTTATTTTTTGGAAGAGTTTGTGAAGGATTTGTATTAGGTTTTCTTTAAAAGTCTGGTAGAATTCAACACTAGGTAGAATTCTTTAAAAGTCTGGTAGAATTTAACATTAGGCCCTGGAGTTTTCATTGACAAAAGACTTTTCATTAATTATTCCATGTTCTTTTGATCTGTTCAGATTTTTTTTTTTTTTTTTTTTTTTGACAGAGTCTCACTCTGTCACATAGACTGGTGTGATTGCTGATCATTGCAACCTCTGCTTCCTGGGTTGAAGTGATTCTCTTGCTTCAGCCTCCACAGTAGCTGGTATTACAGGCATGCACCACCAGACCTGGTAAATTTTTATATTTTTATTAGAGATAGGGTTTCATCATCTTGGCCAGGCTGGTCTAGAACTCTTGATCTCAGATGATCCGCCTGCCTTTGCCTCCCAAAGTACTGGGATTACAGGCATGAGCCACCATGCCTGGTCCCAATTTTTTTTTTCTTCATGATTTAGTCTTAATAGGTTATATGTGTTTAGGAATACATTCTTCTCAGTTATTCAGTTTTTTGGCATTTAATTGTTTATAATAGTCTTTTATGATTCTTTATATTTCTGTTTAATGACTTCTCTTTCATTTTTGATTTTATTTGAGTCATCTCTTTTTTGCTTAGTCTAGCTAAAGGTTTCTCAATTTTTTTTTTTCAAAAAAACCCACAAGTTTTAGTTTACATAATATTGCTTTTCTCGTTTTGTTTAGCTAAGCTAAAATTGAGCTTAGCTTGTTCTTTTGTTTATTTTTTGAGGCATGATACTAAGTTTTTTGCTTTGAGATCTTTCTTTCTTGATAGAGGCACTTATTGCAATAAACTTTTTGTAGAACTATTTTTGCTGTATCCCAAAAGTTTTAGTATTTTTTATTTCCATTTTTATTTGTCTCAATTTTTTTTTAAATTTCCTGTTTAATTTATACATTAACTCATTGGTTGTTCAGGAATGTGTTTTTCATGTATTTGTCAATTTTCCAAAATTACTCCTGTTGCTGATTTTTCAGTTTCTTACCTTTCTAGTTGGTAAAGGTACTTTCTATAATGTCAATCTTCTTATATTTGTGACTATGGATGAAGACTTGTCAAGACTTTTTCTTACATGTAATCTGTCTTGAAGAATGTTCCATGTGTACTTGTGAAGAATGTATAGTTTGTTGTTGTTGGATGGAATGATCTGCATATGTCTGTTAGTTCATTCTAAAGTGTTGTTCAAGTCCTGTGTTTTCTTATTAATTTTCTATCTGTATAATTTCTCCATTGCTGTAAGTTGGATAAGTCCCATACTATACTTGCATTGCAGTCTCTCTCTCCCTTTAGATCTTTTAGTATTTGCTTTATATATTTAGGTGCTCTGATGTTGGGTGCATATATATTTACAGTTGTTATATTCTCTTGTTGAATTGACCCTTTTATTATTATATGACATTTTTCATTGTTTCTTTCTGTAATTTTGGTTTAAAGTGTGTTCTGTTTTACATAAATATAAGTATCCCTGCCCTCTTTTGGTTTCCCTTTGCATGGAATATCTTTTTCCACTTTCTTAGTTTGAGTTTGTATGTGTCCTTAAAAGTGAGGTGAGTGTCTTATAGGCAGCTTATAGTTGGGTCTTGTCTTTTGGTTTTTGTTTTGTTTTTTTGTTTGTTTGTTTGTTTAAATCATTCTATTACTCTGTGTCTTTTTGTTGGAGAATTTAATTCACTTACATTCAAGGTGATTATTGATAAGTAAGGACTTCTGTCATTAGTTGTTTTGTTTCTTTCTTCCTCTCTTGCCTTCCTCTGCAGTTTGATGGTTTTCTATAGTGATATGCTTTCAGTCTTTTCTATTTTTGTTTTGTGTGTCTATATCTATTTTTATTTTGTGATTACCATGAGGCTTACGTAGAGCATCTTATAACAGCCTGTTTCAAGCCAATAACCTCTTAACTTTGTGTACAACTTTACACTTTTATTGCCCCCATGTTATGTTTTTGATCCTAGAATTTACATCATTTGATAATATGCATTTCTTAACAATTTATTTTAGCTATAGTCATTATTAGTAGTTTTTTCCCTGGAACCCTCATACTAGGAGTAAAACTGCTTTATGTGCCACCATTAGAGTTCTAACATATCCTGAATATAGCTTTGTATTACTTATACCATTGAGTTTTGTGATTTTTGCATGTTTTATGTCATTAACTAGTAGTTTTTTGTTCTAACTTAAAGAACTCCCTGTAGCCAGTCAGGTAAGGCAGATCTAGTAGTGATTAATTCCTTTAGCATTTGTTTGGAAGTTTTTCTCTTTTATTTTGGAAAGATAGCTTTGTTGGGTAAAGTATTCTTGTTTGACAGCATTTTTTCCCTTCAGCACTTCGAATAAATCATCCCCCTCTCTCCTGCCCTGCAGAAATTCTGTTAAGAAATCTGCTGAGGATTGTATTGGAACTCCCTTGGATGTAATGTTTATTGTTGCTCTCAGCATTTTCTCTTTGTCTTTGAGTTTTCATAATTTGATTATGTGTCCTGGTAAACTCTTCTTTAGGTTTACTCTGATTAGAGAACTCTGTGCTTCCTCTACCTGAAGGTTGGCATCTACCCCTAAATTTAAAAAAGTTTTCAGCCATTATTTCCTTAAAAGTGCTTTCTGGAATTTTTTAATCTTTTATTTCTTCTTGAATTCCTCTTATGCATAGGTTTGGTCTCTTAATGATATTCCATACTCCCTGTAGGCTTTATTTACTCTTATTTATTTATTTGCAGTTCTGATTGGATAATTTCAGATGTTTTATCTTTGAGTTCACTGATTCATCAGTTTGAGGGAGCCTGATGTTGAAGCTTTTTGTTTGCACTTTTCAGTTTAGCATTGTCTCTGGTATTTCTGTTTATAAAATTTGACCCTTTCTTTAGGGTCTATTGTTGGAGCTTTGTTATTTTCTTTTGGGGATATTATGATTTCCTGATTCTTTGTTATTCTTGTTCTTACATTGGTATTTGTGCAGTTGAGGAGATAGCCATGTTTTTAGGTTTTTAAAGTGTTTTGTTTGTTTGGCAGGGATAGACCTTTACTATTTCATTTAGCTTTTATTGTAGCTAGGCCAACTTTAATGGCCATGGGCAGGCAGAGTTTGTTTTGGGCTCTCTAGATGGCTGGGCCACTGCCTTTGCTTTCAATTTTGATGAGACAGTTGGCTGGGCTTTTCTATCCAGTGAGAACAGCTGGTTGATCTCTGGCAATACAGGGGCCTGTGGCTGGGCTTGGCCACAGGGGTGTATTCTCTGGCTAGTTTTACTATTTGAGTTCAGCAGTTGAACAGGGTTGCAGGAAAGGCTGTGATCAGGATGCTGTTTGGAATGGATTGGAGCAGCTGCTATGTTCGTTAGAAGTGCACCGTTGAGTTTTGTCTTTCTGTCTAGGCAGGCTCTTGAGGTGAGCCTTGAAGCTGTACTGAGTGCTGTTTAAACTCTTGGATGTATCAGAAAGAGCCCCTGCTCTTTGTAGATTTGCTGTGATGATTGCCTTTCTCCCTGGATGCAAGGCTTTGGGGCAAGGTAAGATGCTGGTGCTGGAGGCTGGCTGTGTAGGGATTTAAGCTAGGTAGAACTTTGGATCGCTCTGGAATAACTGGCTCAGCTTTTCAAGTTGGATAGGCTATTAACTGGGCACTGCTGCTGACAGGTACACAAAGCTAACACTGTATCTATGTCCTGTTTGCTTTGGACTCCACCTCTCTTCTTTGTTTCTGCCTAATCCCAGCTGGTCTAGTGGTACCATTTTCTCCTGTGTTCCCCGTGAGGTAAGATAGGAGTGGGCTTTCTGGGAAGTGTCACAGAATATTAGGGAAGATGGTTGTCCTCCTCTGGCTTTTTTTCCTCTGTAGAAACCCCCGTCCCTGGAGAATCCTCTCTCTGTGGCACTATGCTAACCTCTGGGAGGAGGAAGGGTGGCATAGCCAAAATAAATTCCTTTTTCCTACTCTTCATGTGGAAAAGTTCCATAAGCCACACAGGTGACCTCAGTTCTGGAGGATTTTGCCAAAGGTTTCATATCTGTGGATAGTTGTTGATAGAACTTTCTGTGGAGCATGGTGAAGCCTAAGATGACCTATTATTCCATTTTGAAGACATCCAACTAGGTATTCCTGACACCATTTTATTTTTACTTCTAGTTATTCCTTGATATCCATTACTTCATATTGTCATGATTCCTACTCTATCATATTAGCACCTTTGCCTTTATTTCTTCTGTAAATCCTTGCTCCTGTCTGGGACTTATTCAACCCTAAGTCTTTGACTCTGTTTCTCTCTAAAGCTGACTGTCATTTGGGAAATTTTCTGTTTTCTCAGATCATATTTTGCTGCTTTTCTTCTGTTTTTTTTTTTTTTTTTTGTCTTCCAGTTTTAACTGTTTTCAGTTCTTAATCTCCTTGGACATTGGCTGTTTGGATAACCGTTTGTTAGATCAAATTCAGTGTATCTTAAAAGTTAATCTAAAATTACCCGGAAACTCACTCCCCCATTTCTTCCAGTGAGAATATAGTGCCAGGAACAGAGAAAATGCTCAGTAAATTCTGCTATTAACAGCACATACTGTTTCATTTATCTTCCTCAAGCATTCCTCTAGTTTGTCTCAACCTGTTTTTTTCTTAGCTCTGTATTTTCTAATTTAAATATATTTTATATGAAGTAAAAGGTACAAATCTTATATTTGTTTTGAAAAATGCATGCGCTGCTGTAACCAACACCCCATCAAAGTATAAACCATTTCTGTCACCCTAGAAAAATCCATCTTCCCCTCTCCTAGAAATAACTTCTGATCCCAATCAATAGAGACAAGTTTTCTTTAAAACCTTAAATAAATGTGTTCAGACAACTTACTTCATAGAATTCTTTAATTTTTGGAATTTATCTCTCAGCATTTTTTTTAATTGAGATTCATCTATATTCTTGTAAAGTTGAGTGTTTGAGGTTTTTAGTTGCTGAATAATATTCCGTTGTATGATTATATCTGAATTTGTATACTCTCCTGTTGATGGATCCCTGGGCTGTTTCTAATGTGGGGCTTTTTGTGTGTGTGTGTGACAGAGTCATACCGTGTTACCCAGCCTGGAATGCAGTGGCACGATCTTGGCCATAACCTCTGCCTCTTGGCTATAACCTCTGCCTCCCGGGTTCAAGCAATTCTCCCGCCTCAGCATCTTGAGTAGCTGGGATTACAGGTGTGTGCCACCATGCCCAGCTAATTTTTTGTCTTTTTAGTAGAGATGGGGTTTCACCATGTTGGCCAGGCCAGTCCCAAACTCTTGGCCTCAAGTGATCAGCCCACCTTGGCTTCCCAAAGGGCTGGGATTACAGGTGTGAGCCACCACACCCAGCCATAGTTTGGGGCTATTTTGAATAAGGCTCTAATGAATCTTTATGTGGACATATGTATTCATTTTACTTGGATAAATACCTTGGAGTAGGATTTCTAGATAATAAGGTAAATGTATATATAAATTTATTAAAAATAAAAATGCCAACTGTTTTTTATCAGTAATATATATGAGTCCTGGTTACTGTGCATCATTGCTAATGTTTGGTGTTGGTTTTTTAGATTATAATTATTTACATGTATGTGTGGTGATATCCCATTGTGATTTTAATTTGCATTTCCCTGATGATAGTGATATTGAACACTTTTCAAATACTTATTGACTGTTACATCTTTTGTGAACTGGCTGTTCACATATATTACCCATTTTTTAAAAATTTGATTTTTTTTATTAACGAGTTGTGGGAATTGTATATTCTGAATATAAGTTTTTGGACACACACGTATGTATACACGCATACAGAAAGAAGGAGAGTGTGTGTTTTCACCTAGCCTTTGGCTTTCTTATTTCTTAATAGTTTCTTTTGATTTGCAAAAGCTTTAATTTTTAATGAAGAATCACCGATTTCTTTTAAAGACCAGATATTTTGGGATCTTAAGAAATCTTGCCTACCTCCTAGTTGCAAAGATCTTCTCTTACATTTTCTCCTAGAACCTGTATAATTTTAGCTTGTATGTTTAGATCTGTCATTCATCTGAAATTAGTTTTTGTATATTGTGTGAGGTGGTGGTCAAGGATCTCTCTTTTTCCCCCTCATTTGGATACTTAACTTTTCCTCATCCTTTTGTTGAAAAGGATTTCTTTTTTCTGAAGAGTTTCTTGTTGAAATTCACTTGACCATATAATTGTGGGTCTGTCTCTGCACTCTATCTAGCATTAGAAATATGTGCATGAACTCATTTTTCTTAAAGAGATAGATCTCTGTTTACTGAATCAGTGACTCATCAGCAGTGAACATCCCGAGTGCTCAGACTGTGGTCTCTAAGTACAAATTCTCACTGAGCCAAACCAGGACTTCTTGGAGAAGTGTTTAATGTCCAGTCAGAGACGGGAATTCTATAATATGAACTCAAGTCACATTGCTACAGCAGAAACAAGGATACTTTCAAGGGACTCTCAGTGGCCAAAAGTAGGACATACTGAGCATACACATGAATAATGATTGAAATCAATTGGAGCCCATAATACATATTATTTAAAAATCCATTATATTCACAGTGATGCTACAAAATGAATGCTTTGGTGACCTTTGGTGGTGTCTGTCTTCCTCTACCCTACCCACTTCCCACCTTGCTTATCTGTGGTAGTTGCTAACACTCAAAAATTGTTGTTCTGAAAACCAGTAAATGACAGGAAATAATACACGTTTATCCTGCTTTTCCTTTTCAAAATAACAATGCTTGAATCCATGGATCAGTTTTAACTTCACTAAGACAAATGGTATGACTTTACAGACAAGATGCAACAGGAAATCCAAAGAATCCAGCCCCACGTATTATTACCAAAGGAATTGAACCTGAATTAAACCAAGTCTCTAGATGCAATTACCAATTTATGGGACATGTAGGGGTATAGGAAAAATTCCATGAGAAAATCTACAAGAAAACTGTTCTAATTTAGCCAACAAATACATGGGATAAAAAATGTGAGCAGAGGAAGGACTGTTAGGAATTAGAGGAGACTTAAGGTCCATAACCAAGTGGAATTTATGGAGCTGGTTTGCATCCTGATTTAGACAAACTCGTTGTTAAAAAAAAAATGTAGTTCTGAGACAGTTGAGGAATATATTAGAAATACATTAATTTTTTAAAGTGGCAATTGTATTGTAGTTTAAAAAAGCGTATCTGTTACACATTAAGTATTTACAAGTGAAATAAGATGTTGTCTGATATTCATTTTAAAATGCTTTTGAAAAGACAGATAAAATAGTCAAAATGTTGATATAGTTGAAAAGGGTAATGAAGGTTCATTTTACTGAACTGTCTCATGACATTCCTTGTTTTAATAAAAAAAATTAAACATGAAAAACATGCATTTTGACCCTGAAGTGAAAGTTCTGACTATGAAGAACACTGAAAATATGGCTGACATCAGCTTCCTATAAATTATTAATGGGTTTTGCTGATGTTATCACTGTTGTGGAGAAATATTTTTATCTTATATTTCATTTCTAGTCTTATCTGAGAACCTTCCCTTGGGAGCTGGTGACTTCAGTGTGTAAAGTCAGAGCTTGGCATTTGTTGCCTGGTTTTTACACAGCAGACTGGAAATACTTTCTGTCCCAGCAGGGATTTGATTGCATTCATTCTTTGCACTCCTTCCTTGAAGACTGAAGGAAGATCAAGAAGAACATTGACACCCACCAGCTGTTTACTCTGAAATAAGCAGTATGTAGATGAGATGGGTGCTCTGAGGCTCACCTCTGCCTCCTGAAGAGCCGTATCTTTCTCTGCTGCTCACAGAGCTGGACTCCACCAGTACTCACCCCCTTTACCTTTGACCATCTGTGTGACATGTTGCAAAGTCATCAGGAACCCCAAATGAAAAACCTGTTCTTTTGCAGCATATGTTTAGCAGATACTAGGTTTTCAAGCCCTGCTACTCTATCCACGGCTCACAAATGCCAAGTGCTGCTTCGTGGCCTGCATGGGTGATGCATTGTAACTCTAAGGAGAATGCCTGGTGGTGCTGTGCACATGCAGTAATAATTGACTTGCTGCACTGTATACCATTGATGATGTGGGTTATCAGACCTTGTCATTTGATAAGGAAATTTTCACAGTAATTCATTGTACTTTCAAGTGTGTTTATTTTCAGCCTTGAAACTCAGTTTTGTTTTTGTTTTTATCAGCGTCTTATCAGTTGTGTGATATTTATACCTTTTTTTTTTTTTTTTTGCCACAGAGAGTATAGCTTTGAATGATGTGTCTATCTTTTTGGTGTGTCTCTGCCTTTAGTGACGAAATCAGTTCACTTTTGTAATATAATAATTTGATGAGAATTTTGCAATTGTCAGGAAGACTGGATTGTTCTGCTGGAAGTGATAAGGTGCACTGTAAGAACATATACCAAAACCCATGTGGCTGTGCGGAGCTGCGTTTCCATTCAGTTGCTGGTCTGGACTAGGGACAAGCAGGTTGCAGGTCCGATAAAATACAGCTTTTAATACACATCAGACACATCAGACTTCCTCATCATGCTTTTCCCCATCTGCCTGTATAAAATATTTATCTTTGAAAATTCACTTTTTTTTAAAAGAACATTTGAATTTACGATGCTCTGTTGGTGCCAGAGTTCTCATTCATCATTTAGGTTTATAACATTATTTCATGTTGTAATTTCACTTTTGTTGTATTTCATGTTTGCGAATTCAGAGGGCAACACTATACAATGGCATAAAAATGTCAAGTTAAATGTAAACAGTAAAACCCCCCAAATGTGAAAATGTGTTTGTTGTAGCAGACTATGTCAAACTAAACATTGGTAAAGACCAGCCACACTGTTCATATGAGGTTTGCAGAGACAAAGGAACGGCACCTGGTAATTTCTAAATTTCAAATTTCTTAAAATTATACTGAATCTTACATTTTTGAACTGCATCGTTGAAACCACCCAGTTGCTAGTGGACCCACTGATAGGCCAGGCCCCTGGGTCCACTGTGGTCCTTGGTCACGCACTGAAGACTGCCTTCAAACAAGAATCTGGGGAGAGTTGTTGTCAGTCCTCAGACCCTGTGAAGCCTACCCATGCAGGACGGTGTTTCTCAAGCTGTGATTTGGAACCTCTGCATCAAAATCCCGTGGGGGAACTTCTCTAATAAGTATTTTCTTAAGCCCCACCCCGACTCCTTAGCAGACTCTCTGGGAGTGAGGCCTGGAAACCTGTATTTTAAACAGCTTTCCTCAGTGAATCTGGCACAGTTTAAGTACTGCTTAGGGTTTATTCAACATAGAGCCAGAGTGCCTCTCTGTTTGGGCCATAAGACACATTTCTGTACTTTATGATGAGTTTTTTTCTTTTCCTTTTTTACCCTCAGAACTTGTCAGTCACATCTGTAACCTGCTCACTGAAACTGCCACACTGTGCTTGGATGTGGACAATAAAAACAACACCGAGCTGGCAGCTGCACTGCTTTTCTCCCTGCTGGAAATTTTGCACAGCATGCTGACCTATACCTCCGGGATTGTGCGGTTGGCTTTGCAGGTAGAGGATCTGTTTTCCTGTGTCTTGAGCAGCCCTACTCCATGCCATGCTTGCCTTTCGTTCTGTCTTTATCTTCTTTTAATGTATTTTAAAGAACGTATCACTCTCTGGAGAGTGTCATCTGAACAGTCATCTTTGGGTGACCAATGTCAAGAACAGAGAATTTGGTCAGAATCTTCAGGGAAAGAAGGAGAGGCCCACTAAGCAAAGACGTAGCGAGCATTAGTTGGGAAACCACTCCTGACCAAGGAGAGCATTCCCCTTAAGCACATCCTAGGTTAGTCAAGTCGTGTGCAGCCTTTCACGTCCCCACATGGCTCTCCAGTTCCCCTTCTGCAGCGCAGGTCAGCTTTCTAGGAATAATGGATTGGGGGTTTATGTGCATACTCGTATATGTGTGTTTGTAGGTATATATACATACTTACGTAACTCGTAAGCTCACTTGCTTTCCCTTATGACTGAGATCATGGAATTGTGAGATGGTTCTGAGGAATAGAGGTGTATTCAGTGGCTATGGAAAAAGCCAATTAGCCGTAAACTGTAATCTGTATTTACTTAGCATCGTGCTCTAAGGCAGGAAGGAGGTATGGTTTTATAGAGTACTTTCCTGTGCCTGTTTCATTTAATGCTCTGTCTAACCAATTGAGTCAGCTGATATTCAGATCAAGTGAAAGTGACAGGGCCAATGTCAATTTATTGTTGTATTTAAAATCCCAATACAATTTGCAAGAGATGTATATCAAATGGTAGTGTCCTAGCTTGGATACATGCAGAAGCTAAAGTTGAAACCAAACTGTTTTGATACTTTGCCAAAGTCACTATAGCAGAGCCAAGAATAAATCCCCAGACCCTTGGATAGCCTCTGTTATTCATCATTAAGACAAATGATAGCTTTTATCCCCAGCTAAGCTGGTCAAGTATTGAGCTTGTCTCATATGATTTAATAAACAATTCCAAGATCCCCTCAACAAATGGTTACTAAGTATTTAACCCAAACTGTAAAGCCAGTAGATTAATTGAAAAGCCATGGTCTTTGAATTACCTTGCTACTTTTATTTGCTCATTTATAATAATTCCAAATTAATAGTAAAGCATTGTTAAGTACTTAAATAATCCCAAATGGCGTATTTCTCCTTTCCTATCTCTTCTGGTAAGCTTCTCTTCGGAGAACACTGTTTCTTATTTCAGTTTCCATAGTCGTAGATTTTGTAATTCTTTGAGATGTAGTTGATAGTTATTCTCACGGGATGTCTCGATGATAATCTGTAAAAGATTGTCTTATAAATTGTAGGCCAGAAAAGAAAAAAGGGATCAGAAGTTAAAAATCTTCAGAACAATAGAAATTATTTTTTTACTACAAGAGATTAGGTAGATATTTAAAAGGAAACCTCTTAATACAAAATATTTTTGAATTTTCTATTTCCAACCTTCTAGCTTCCTGGTGGACCACTCTTTTTGGTTGTTTTCATAGTCTTCAACACCACTGTGCATTTTGCTGCTGTCATCTCTCTAAATCATCCCTCTTCATATCTGCTATGTGTTGCTTTTGGCCTTGACCACTGACTTTGATGTGTCAGTGTGAAGGAGGAGGAGTCCTTGAGGCTGAATTAGGTGAAGAAGTTGGGAAAAGAAATGGAATGTGAATCAAAGACAATCTGCCGTGAAACACGGAGCCATAAGTACTTTCCAGAACTCTAACTCACCCCTTCCATTTATAGACATCCTTCTCACACTGGGGATTCTTCTGCACTTAAAACCTGTATCTACTTCTAATAGCAGCTTCTTTCAGCAGAAGAATTGAGAGAGGCCAGTGTCTAAAATTATAGCAGTGCTTAGATTTACAAAGCACTTCTCCAGGGCGGAGAGTGGCGCAATGCAAGTATGTGTCCTGGGGAGCGGAGGCAGACATGTATCAGAGTCTCCATCAGAAGTTCAGTCCCTACCCACTGCCTTCCCTGTGATTTAGAAGTGGTCCCTGCTCACCCCTGAATGCTATGTGTGGAAGATACGGAGGCAGAGACAAAGTGCCTGAGAGTCACTGGTGTGGTGGGGGCATGTGGGCCATGCAGGCTGGAATGCCTTAGATTCAAAGCCCAGACACACCACTATACCACTCCCCACCCTGTACGACCTTGGGCAGGTCACTGCACCTGAGTGTCAATTTCCTCATCTGCAAAGTAGGTGTGATCACTGCTCTGCAGGGTGGCTGTGAGACTTCAATGGGAGAATAAAATATATGTGATTATATATAAATATAAAGTGGTGTACATCTACCTGGCCCAGTGAAGGTGGCCAAGAAGTGTTTTCTGTGTCATGAACGCAACAAGAAGAAAGGTGCTTCCTTTCTTGTTTCAGGGGCCTCCTGTGTGTCCTGAATGTCTCATTTCTATGTGCTGGTACATGGAACAGCTCTCAGTTCATATTTACTGACTGACTCCTAGCAGGCTTATGAGTTACTTTGCACTTAGGAGCCTAGTATAGGCTCCTGTAATTTCAGCAGGAATCAAGAGAGAAAGGGTGTTGGTTCTCAGGAAGCTTGCAGTTTAACAGGGAAGACTGTCAACATACAAATAACGAAGCAAGTCTTCATCCTATTGCATGTGTGAAGAAAATGCAGCAATTGAAAGGTGTTTGATGCTGTAGAATGAATCATGGGACAGGGACTGAACCCAGTGTTGAGATTAGGGAGGGCTTTTCTAGGGAAGACAAATCTTTGTTGTTATCATTCAGATCACCTGACTTTCCCATCTGGACCTAGTTTATCCTTTCTGAGGTGGCATGGGGAAGCTTGTTACGTCATCCGCCTGATAGGAGGACCATTAAGCTGTCCAGTTTGCAGATGTGTCAGTATTGTTGAAAGGCTGGAATGAGGCTGCTGAGGCTTTCCTCGTCTCACACACACATAAAGGTTCTCCGTGGTTGGGGGCTGTCTGTCTATTTTTAGCATGTCTTATAATTATCCAACTTGATTCCTTCATGGCCTTCTCCTTGTTGGCCTTCACCATGAACTACCCTCTGTCTGGTTGTTGAAAGTGGATGAGATTTCTCTGTCACAGCCCATCGTCCTTATAGTTTCTCCCTTCCTTTGAAAAACTTCAGCAGCACCTCATTATCTATAACTCTCCGACTCCTTGCCAAGACAGTCAAGGCTTTATATAGTCCAGCCCCAGGGTACCTTCCTAGCTCATCTGCCTGACCTCTGTGCTCCCATACCCCAACCAGACAATTGCACTGCCATCTTGTAAATGGATACTGTGCTTTGTCACTCCTGCGCCTTTCCTCTTGAAATTGCGATGTGTGAAATATCTGCACTCCATGACTTCTAGTAGACCCACCATCCAGGCGATGAAGTCAATTGTGACATCATCCTTCCCTCCTTCACCCAAACTTTATTTCTACCTCTGTTATAGCAGTTTTCATATTCTGCCTTAGCAGTTATGTGGAGCTTGTCATCCTTGTAGGTAAACCTTGAGATCCTAGAGAGTGGGAACTGAATCATATCCATCTTTGCATTGCAAACGTGTAACATGATGGTGTCTGGGGAACACAGAGGGTGCTGGATTGAGTTGCTCCAAGCCACACCATTGACAGTTATGCTCCAGTGTGTGCTAAAACCTGCTGGAGACGTAAGGCAGGAACTGGGCTGGGCATGGTGGCTCCTGCTTGCAATTCCAGCATTTTGGGAGGCCCAGGCGGGCGGGTCATCTGAGGTCAGGAGTTCAAGATCAGCCAGGCCAACATGGTGAAACCTTATCTCTACTAAAAATAAAAAAATAATAAAAAAAAAAATTAGTCGGGCATGGTGGTGCATGCCTGTAGTCCCAGCTGGGAGCCTCGGGGGTCTGAGGCAGGAGAATCGCTTGAGCCTGGGAGGCAGAGGTTGCAGTGAGCCAAGATCATGCCACTACACTCCATCCTGAGAGACAGAGTGAGACTCCATCTCAAAAAATAAAGTCCGGGCATGGTGGCTGACACCGGTAATCCCAGCACTTTGGGAGGCCAAGGCAGGCAGATCACGGGGTCTGGAATTTGAGACCAGCCTGGCCAACATAGTAAAACCCTGTCTCTACTAAAAATACAAAAAATTAGCCAGGTGTGGTGGTGGATGCCTGTAGTCCCAGCTACTCAGGAAGCTGAGGCAGGAGAATCGCTTGAACCCGGGAGGCAGAGGTTGCAAGGAGCTGAGATCGTGCCACTGCACTCCAGCCTGGACAACAGAGTGAGACTCCATCTCCAAATAAATAAATAAGACAGAAACTGCTTGAGAAATTAACTGTCTCTTGTTCTCTACAGATGCCTTTCCTCTGTGTTTATTTAGCAGACCTCTGTTGATTGCCTACTTCTGTGCACTAGATTTGTGTAGCAATGCCAGATGTAAGAGGATGGTATTATACCTGGCTTTTTTTTTTTTTTTTGTAACGCTGAGAAGTTAGCTGTATTCTGTAATCTCATTTTAGATAATCCTGTATCGCCATTTAATGTTAAATATGTCTCAGAAGTTGACAGGCGGCCTGCCTTAGCCTTCCAAAGTGCTGGAATTACAAGCATGGGCCACCACAACCAGCCCAGTTCCTGTCTTATATACCCAGCAGGTTTTAGCACACACTGGAGCATAACCATCAGTGGTGTGGCTTGGATCAGTTCAACATTCACTGTGCCCCCCAGACACCATCACAGTGCATGTTCGCAATGCAAAGATGAATATGATTCAGTCTCCACTCTCTAGGATGATCTCATGGTTTAACTAAAAGGATGACAGATTCCAAAGGAATGCCGACGTCCTTAGTTTTATATGTTTAAGGCTACTAAATGTATATTTCTACCTGAAGTTCTTCAGTGAAATCGATATTTGTATACCTAGCAGCTTGCTCAGTATGACCACTAGAATGCCCCATAGACCAAAGCTGAACTCAAGATCTGCCTCCCAAATCCATTTCCCTGCCAGCAAGCCCTGCCCCGCTCACCCTGCCATGCAAGCCAGAAACCTGAGAGGCATTCTTGAAATTTCCCTTTTTGATGTCCCGCATCTAATCTGTCACCAAATCATGTGGATTTTACCATAAATATCGAACACACCCAGTTGCTTCTCCCAAACCCTGCTGCTGCCAGCCTCGCCCAGGCTAGCACCCTCTCACCTGGGCTGTAACAGACAGCTGAGGGCTTGCTGGGAGTGCGGTGAGTTCACACAAGTGGTGACAGAAGGGAGTGCACTCTGGAAAGGGCTCAGTGGGACCAAAGGCCACAGCGGAGGACCTGGGTGGAGCAGACGGTCATGGCGTCACGACGGGGACACGGGCCCTGTGCACGATGCCCACGGAGGGCTGCACGTCCAGGAGTCAGGAGCTGACACGAGGGAGTGTGATGCGGGAGAACTGGAGAGAGGTGGAGAGGTGAGGTGGGCCTGGACATCTGCATTTGATTCTGGGGGCTTCAGTGTTCACGGCGGCATCCAGGTCAGGGTGTCTGTGCTGCACAGAGCCTCCTTTGTGGGCAGTACTTCTGCGGGGAGAGTGGAGTTTCTGCTGCCTTTCTTCTGTGCGACTTCTCTGTCGTGCACGGCGGTAGCTTTCTCGCTCTTCTGGAACTCTTGGCAACATTGTAAGGAGGTGGCACATGAATACTGGCGGGTGGGGTTGATGTTTCTTGGTGACTGACCCACCCTGTAGGTCTTGGAGCATCTGGAGGACCATGGGACATCCTGGTGGAAAAAGCCCCACAGTGTTTCTTGTGCTGTGGCCCCATTCACTTGCTTCCGTGTGTTTGGAAAGGAGGCACCCTACCCCTCGCTGCTGCCTCCTTGCTGATTTGCACAATGGCCTTATCTTTCCCAGGGGGAAGCCAGTCTGCTCTGAGGGATAATGTGGTAATGTGGAAAGACTAATATTCCACGTCAGATCGTGCTTCAGAGGGCAAGAGATCAACGGCCAGCATTCAGGAAGGTTCCGGCCTCAGGGATAATGCTGCACATTTGTTTCCTGAAAGGAAATTGTCCGTCTCCGATGAAGTCAGTCAGGGAAGTGAGAGGAGAGGGAAGCTCCAAGCTAGTGATGACCTTGTTCTCCTCACCTGTTGATACTTGCAGGTTGTTAAAAGACGGTGTCAGATTTTCAGTCAGGTTCTTCTGAACGCAAGAAAAGAGGCGACTGAAATTCTGTCCCATAGGCCAGAAGTGCAGAAGAAAGCCAGGCATGGATGAGGAGGCCCCAGAGTCCAGGGGAAGGACAGCGGAGGGCCGCCTGCAGCCTGCTCTCTTGGCTGTGGCAAAGGTCATTATCGAAAAGTGGTTCTGTTTCTTCCGAGTAAAAGTAGAAACAGAGGGGAAGAGTGGATGTGTACGTATCATAGCAAATGCAGAGAACTAATCAGTTCTTTCTTCAGTATAAAATTACTCATCTCTGTGATAGAAGTCTCCTTCAGAATTAGACAACTCTATAAAACCCCTGGGAGAACACACACAATGCAAAAACCACTCATTTATCTTCATTGCCATTTAAGTCTACACATCTGCAGGAATGTAGAGCCATATTTGAAGCCTTTTCATGCAGTACTATATTGGACAAATATTCTAGATGTTATTTGAGCATATGTGTGCATATAGAGAAGGAAAGCATAGCAGAATGCACTAGGTGTGTGTCGCAATGTGCATAAATGTGCTCAGGGGAGATGAGCATTTGTGACTTGGAGTCAGCCTGGCTTTGGTCCTCTGGCCTTGTCACTGTCACCCATTGTCTGTGAGAGGTTAGACAAACTACCTAGCTTCTCTAAAGTTCAGTTTTCTTCAGCACCTGGTCTCTGGATGGTTGTTAAGATAAAGCGCTCCTGCCTGGGCGCAGTGGCTCACATCTGTAATCCAAGCACTTTGGGAGGCTGAGGTGGGTGGATTGCCTGACATCAGGAGTTAGAGACCAGCCTGGCCAATGTGGCGAAACCTCATCTGTATGAAAAATACAAAAACTAGCAAGGCGTGGTGGCAGGAGCCTGTAATCTTGGCTACTTGGGAGGTTGAGGCAGGAGAATCGCTTGAACCTAGGAGGCGGAGGTTGCAGTGAGCCAAGATCGTGCCACTGCACTGCAGCCTGGTGACAGAGCCAGACTCCTTCTCAAAGATGAAGTGCTTCCCTACTGCAGTATATGGGACCTCACCATCATTTCTCCCGCAGCAGCCCTTGTAATTGCTGTATCTGTGTGCTGTGCAGGCCAGCCTCTGTAGCCTGAGCTGGCAGCAGTGGCAATATCTACACTCTTTGTTGTGTTATAACGAAGCATAGTATCTATTCTGGGGCCGCCGCATATTCCGTCCTGAGGAACTGGGGTAGAATGCTTCCTCAGCCCCTTGTGCCTGCCAGACAGAGCAGTCCTGTCTCCTTCAGCCAAGCCGACTCACCACCGAGACCCTCTTTCATTTCCCTTCTCCCTGTTCCAGGCCCAGAAGTCTGGCTCAGGAAAGGATACTCAGGCTGCTGAAGACCTGCTGCTGCTCAGCAAGCCTCTGACAGACCTCACCAGCCTGCTCATTCCACTGGTAAGAGCTCACTTGTTTGTGTGTCTTTTGGAACGTTACTGAAGTTGAAGTAATTTTATTTGAATTTCATGATCTCTTGAATTTCTATGTTATTTTCATTTCCTTCAAAACTAGAGCCAAAAGAACTTTCAGAAGATTATTTGGCCTGGAAAACTAAATCTCTATTTTAAAACCAGGTGGCTTATTCACTTAAATAGATATTTAGGTAAGGCAGAATCTCAAATCAAATTACTTTCTTAACGAATGAGGTGAAAAAATTCAACAAATGAATTCCAAGAATGAAGAAGACATTACTATGGGAATCAATTTCTTTTCAAAAAGATGTTTTAGAATTATACTTGGCATGCAGGACTCACCCAGAAATGCAAAAGCACAGACACAGACCTAGGGGATACCCTCTGAATCTCAGTTTTCTAAAGCACATATTTAAATAGCTGACCATGCTTTACATGAAAAGAGTATCAGTAAATTCCAAGAGGAATTGTATAGACCACATTTTTTAACCACAGTACTACAATAAAATTAGAAAAAATAAAAAGAGTAAAAAATGCACTGTTAGCAAATACTCTCTATCGGCAAAAAGAATAAGGTATTGGGCTTATATCGGTCTAGGTCCAATCGGGAAATAGAAACCACACAGTGATTTAAATATAATTTTAATATTAAACAGTATTAAGCTACTGCTATAGAAGAGTAACTGTAAGATTTTAAAACTGTCTGTATGGTACCTTAAAGCTGAGGGAAAATACTCAAGGAAGGATGAACTTGAAAGGGGGACTGTCTCCCTGAGCCTGTGAGTTAGACCTCACTGGAGACATTGCAACAGCCCACAGCACAGTGAAGTTTGCTGGTTGCCAGGAGCAGACCTGGTCCACAGTCCTTGGGAAAGCAGGAAGCAACCCTCCAGAGTGCAGGGAATGCTAGCCAGTGGGCAGGCACATAGGGAGGCGGGTGCCACTGTGGGTGGGTAGCCTGGCATGCTTGTTGCGGGTACCTCTGCAGGAGACTCGTCAGCAAGGGGAGTTGGTGTACAAGTGCACAGTATCCATGTTGAAAGGGCAGTAGGATGAGGCTGACAGGCTAGGCTGGGGCTGAGGGTGGCTGTGGGACTGTGAATTCCGGGCACATGGTTAGGGTAGTTCATTACCAGTCGTCACACCTGCACTTACCAAGTGCAGCCACCAGAAGGAGTAGGAGTGTCCGACCCCGGCTGTGTTCCTCTAGCACCCCCTACTGAGAAATCTTAGTATCACACTCACCCTAGAGGAGGAGCATTTTTCTTGTTACAAATTATTGTTTAAAAGCTTTTTTTTGCTGTCCTAAAAGGTGGATGATGGTATCTTATTGTGGTTTCAGTTGCGTTTCTGTAATGACCAGTAATATTAAGCATCTTTGCATGTGCTTTTTTGCTAATATCTGTGTTTTTTAAGTTATTTTTTTAATGAATTTTCTTCATAATATGAATACATTAAAAGTAAATTGAGTTACCTTAAAGAAAACTGTTTTGGCCAGGCATGGTGGCTCACGCCTGTAATCCCAGCACTTTGGGAAACTGAGGTGGGTGGATCATTTGAAGTCAGGAGTTCGAGACCAGCCTAACCAATATGGTGAAACCCTGTCTCTACTAAAACTACAAAAAAATTATCTGGGTATGGTGGTGTGCACCTGTAATCCTGGCTACTCGGGAGGCTAAGAGAACTTGAACCTGGGAGGCAGAGGTTGCAGTGAGCCAAGATCGCACCATTGCACTCCAGCCTGGGCAAAAGAGCAGGACTCTGTTTCAAAAAATAAAAAATTGTTTTAAACATATAATTTCACTGTCTACAAATTTCCCAGTCTTTTAAAATCAAATTATTGTTCCTTGGAATAATTTTTGACTAACTTTAATTTTAACTTTATATTTTTGCCAATTATATCATCTTTTTATTTTTTATTTATTTATTTATTTTTTGAGACAAAGTCTTGTTCTGTCACCCAGGCTGGAATGAGGTGGCATGATCTCAGCTCACTACAACCTCCGCCGACCGGGTTCAAGCTATTCTCCTGCCTCAACCTCCCGAGTAGCTAGGATTACAGATGCCCGCCACCACACCTGACTAATTTTTATATTTTTAGTGGAGACACGGTTTCACCATGTTTCACAGTCCAGTCTCGAATTCCTGGCCTCAAGTGATCCACCCACCTCAGGCTCCCAAAGTGGTGGGAATACAGGCATGAGCCACTGTGCCTGGCCTAAGATTGTCACCTTTCTAGTTAAGAACATCTAGTTGCCCTTTCTTTTTACTTTTTTTTCTAACCTCTAGATGATATGGGAAGTTGCCCTTTCTTAAATGGAATTTTTCCATGATATCCATGTTTCATGGAGTTATAAGTTAGAAATTACATGGAAGATGAAATAAAGTAGATATAAGTGAACAATAAAAGTAATAATGCAAGACAGTATTGCATGCAGAGTTCCTCAGCATGGGTTCAGCTTAGCTCTGCCACTTACCAGCTGTGTGACTTTGGGAAAATATTAAGTAACAATATTTATTACTTAATTTATTGATGCCATAGTTTCTTCATCCGTAAAATGGAGTTAGTGAAGCTAATTAGGTCATGAAGTTATGAGGATTGAATGAGCCGTATCCAGCACATAGTATGTGCTCAACAAATATAACTATATAAAAATTGATACAGGCAGGGCAGGGTACCTCAGTCATGGTAACTTGGCACTCTGGGAGGTCGAGATGGGAGGATCAGTTGGATCCGGGCATTTGAGACTACCCTAGGCAACATAGCAAGACTTCATCTCTACAAAAAATATTTAACATTTGGCTAGGTGTGGGCGTGCACACCTGTCATTCTAGCTACTCGAGAGGCTGAGGTAGAAGGATTGCTTGAGCCCAGGAGTGTGAGGCCACAGCCAGCAGTGATGACACCACTGCACTCTAGCCTGGGCAAAAGAGTGAAATGGGAGACACTCTCAAAGAAAAAAAAAGTGCTACACAGTTGCACCACTGTTAACCAGTGCTGACCATGAGCTGGATTCTGTTAGTGCTTCACCTTGGATCTTACTTAGCCCTTCTTTGCTTGTGACATAGGCCCATCTTTTCCTTTCAGATAACTGCCCCAAAGCTTACAAAGGGTAAAAGTACAGGAGAGCTCGGGGTCTGAACTCAGAGTCCACGTTTCCCCTACCTGGGCCTCTGGGTTAACTGCAAACACATTAAACTCTTAACTTTCTTCCATATTTGGGAATATTCTCGTTGAAATACAGTGTTTTGATTAGAAAGCCATTTTGTCCTGGCTGTTTCTAAGTTTTGGAGGTCTTCATGAATGGAAGATGTTCTTAGCTCAAACATGGAGTCGTTTCCAGATGGATTTCTCATAGTTTAAGATGTTCTGGATGGAGGCTCCTTTTTGCCTTTTTGTCCCAAGGATGATGGCCTTTTTGTCCATTTATGATGGACATGTACATGGACAAAAATGCTTGTAGACTTCACAAAGCATTTTTGGGAAGGATAAAATATTTTACACTTCTACTTTATGTAGTTATATCTGATTCCTTAGCAGAGTTCATTAGGAAATAGAAATGACACGGCCTTCAGAATCCAAGGAACACCAGCACAGAGCGGCTCTGATGAACCTGGGTTTGCTTACACTCCTTCTAACAGCTGCCCTGATTACACTGTTTGATTACTGGGTTTGAGTGGCTGGACTTAACTCTCCGTGGAAACAGGGTGGATACTCTCATCTCCCCTCCTGGAGGAATTGCTTCTTTCGGAATTGTTTGTTGAACAGGCATCTTTCCCAGATCATCTAATACTGTTGGCCGTAATGAAAAATCCCCGGATGGAGCAGTAGCTGAAACTTGAAATGCAAACTGAGTTCTTGACCCTGGAGTGGCCTAGGTGCTGCCTGTGGAGCTTTCTGGAGGTTCTGAAGTAGATGAACAGCAGAGAACTGGAAACTTGGAGCAGATAGGTGGTTCTCTGCAGGCCGCAGAGGTATGTTAAATAGGGCAGTAGGCATCTACCAAGTTCAAAATCAGAAGGTTCCCCAGAAGGCTGACTTTAGGGATTTCAGTAATCAGGGAGGAAGACGAGCATAGAACATAAAATGTGAAACGGTGTTTTTTGTTGGTATTTGAGAATTTTGCATGTAAATATTTAGTAGCATGATTTAAGTGTTCTTCCCTCACCATTCTTTTTCTGTTTTTTTAATAAAATTTAAACATGACAGGGTCCCAACTTGGGCTCTGAATTTAGGTTGATACCTTCCCTTTTTATTTTAATTCCTTTATATTATGCTGAATCACATAAAATTGCCAATATCTGACCTTTTGGGGCCTATAAAAGTGGTGGTTTCATTTGGTTCAAACTTATATTAGGAATGTGACAATTTATTGGTCTGTACTACCAGTAGTTCCTGAAATTCATATAGCCCATTTTCTTTTATACGTGGTACTATCCCCTGATTACTTGAATGTGATACAGTTCTGGCCAGAGGCTGCCAGAGCTCTGGATTTGGAGTCCGAAACCCAAGACTGAACGCCTGGCTCTGCTGCCACCCAGCTGTGTGACCTTGGGTGGGGCACTCTTTGCCTGTGAGCCCGAGAATGAAGTGAGATGATACCTGGGAGGGTGCCTAGCATGCTCAAATGTCATTTCTCAGGAAGTTCCTCTTTGATCACGTATTATGTCTGATTTTTAGCCTTGGCCACTGCTTGCTGTGATTTGCGGGAATAGACTCTCCTGCCCTCATAAAGCGCTGCTTTTGTCTCTCATCCAGCCCCCCTCCAGTGCTGGACCTCTGCTCAGTTGAGGATTCTTTGCAGGCCGGTTCTCGGAGTCTTCTTCACAGGCATCCTCCCTTGGGTTTACATGTCCCTTCCAAAGGCCCTCCTGTTCCCTGTCCTTTTCCAGATTGTCTTCTGGGTTCTTACCTTGAATATTTACATATGTCAAAGCACAGGGTCCAGTTTCCTTGAATCCTACCCCCTGCTTAGAGGTCTTCCTGCCTTTCTCCGGAATTCTACTGGAGCTGTGGCTTTCACCGTCTGGCTTAGAGCCCTGCAGCCCAATGATGCTACTGCTCAGTGTTCAGGGCAGGTGACTGCCCGAGGAATGAAACTGTCCTCCAAGAGGCTTCTCCCAGCTCTTTGTGACACCAAACTCCTGTTACATGTAACTTGATCACAGTTAGGTTCTGGCATGTCAGCTAGACCTGTGCCTGATGTGTGTGGGCTTCACTGTGTACAGTATATACTCATTTATCATTGGAACCATTAGGCTTAAAAATGGCCTGTGACAAGAGCACTGCCATATGTCTTCTCTCAGAAAGATTAATACACATTTATAGCTGTGTATAAAGTAAAGAAAAATTGTAATAAGGCTATTGAGGACCTAAAGTAGAGCACATACAGACTAAAGATACATTTTACTGTGGTTATTAAAAAATGTAATAGGTTACAGAATGAGGTGCTGGAATTGCTTTCCCATAGGGAAAAATAAACACACTTGCAGTTTTCATCTGACTTGGATTATTCTGGAAGCATTTGGCCTAAAGGCAACAGAATGAACTTGTTAGCTTTTGAGGTTTTTTTCCAGATACGGTCTTATGAAAGTAAACCTACTTATCCTTAAGAGAATATGAAACCTGTCAAACTATAATTTATGACCTATATTTATAATATACACTGTGGGAGAACCATAGTGAAATGTTTATGTAAGACAGTGATTTTAAGTCTGTTTTGACAATCTGATTATTCTTGACTCTCTTACCTTAAAAATGCCTAGACTGGCTTATATGCAAAGTTCTGCATGCAGTTCACAATTTCAGCAAGAACTTCAGACCCTCATTTGGTACCCACAGTGTAAGATGTGGCTAATGTAGGATATAATAAGTTGACTGTGTCTCCTGAAGGAAAGATAAAGCTAAGATGATTGTTTGACCAAAGTGTTTTATTTCTGAAAAAAGGAAAATGAGAAGCCAAACTATAGATTCTAGATACGTTTTCAAACTAGATCGTTAACTATGATAAGAAATTATGCTACGGCCTCCTTGTCCCTCAATTAAAATAGATATTTTCAAATTGATAGGAGGTATTATTTTAAAAACATTCTTTATTATGTATCAGAGGTGCCAGTATTTAGAGTAATTTATATGATTCTGTTTATTTTACATGAATCGTGTGTGCCTTTTTTGGCCACTGAAAGCTGTTATGCGAAAGTCTGTTTAGGTCCCAGTCCTCAGCTCGCACCAGCGTGGCTATGCTCTGTGACTGGGAGACTGAGCTGTCTGTCGCCTGAGCATCTAATGATTCTTACCAATTCGTGTTTCTGAAATCACTGTGCCAGTTTTAAAAATAGGTAAATTAAAATAAAAATAAAACACAGTGTTGAAAAAGTCAATTTCTGCTTTCCATTTTTATTAATACATTTCTTCCTTTCACAAACTACATGAACAGATTTTCCTTTTTAAGTGGCAGTGGACTTGTCTTCTGCTTCCTGCCGACTTCACAGTCAGAGGCATGAAATACAGGTCATGCTTTATGGTGATTATGGTTTATGGTGATGGAGCCCAGGGGAGGTAGTAGTCTTTTTACAAGTGAAGCCCAAGAGATGTTATTAGTTCTGTACTAAGCAGCTCCTCTAAGGCGTCAGTACTCCATTTAAAGGTGATACTCCTCTTTCTGAGTAGCCACCGCCCATCTGCCTTCTGGACATTTCCACTGGATACACCATAAGGACCTCAGATTCAATAGGGTTAAAACAAACTCATAATAAGTACCTTCTCAAAACTGTTCCTACTTTGGAAGCCAACTTGGGAGGATCGCTTGAGCCCAGGAGTTCAAGACCAGCCTGAGCAACACAGTTAGTCCTGATCTCTAAAAAAAAATTTTTTTCATAAAACCTGGGGCCGGACCTGGTGGTTTACAACTGTAATCCCAGCACTTCGGGAGGCTGAGGTGGGCAGATCACTTGAGGTCGGGAGTTTGAGACCAGCCTGGCCAATAATGTGAAGCCCTGTCTCTACTAAAATTATAAAAATTAGCTGGGGGTTGTGGTGCATGCCTGTAATCCCAACTACTCAGGAGGCTGACACAGGAGAATGGCTTGAAACTGGAGGCGGAGGTTGAAGTGAGCCTAAGTGGAGATGGTGCCACTGCACGCCAGCCTGGGCGATAGAGCGAGACTCTGTCTCAAAAAAAAAAAAATTAAATAAAAAATAGAATAGTAAGACTGTTGCTCCTTTTGTGCTTTCAGGAAACTAACTTCCACTCAATTGCCCACACCCAGCACATGGGCATCCATTGTGTCTTTGCGTTCACCATCCTGCCCCGTCTCATCAAGCGCTGGCCGTTCTCCCACCCAAACACATCACATCCTGCCATTTTCTCCTTCCTGCCGCAAGCGGTGTCATGAAGGCCACCACCATCCTCCTGCCCTTGAAGGACCGCAGGAGCCTTCCACCTGGATTCTCTGCCTGTCCTTGCTCCCTCTACTGTCTTCTCTGTGGTAGAGGCAGAGTGCTCTTTCCAAAATACAAAACTCTTCCTGCCATCCATCGACTTAATAAACTCCAACTTCTGCATAGGTTTACAAAATCATCGATAATCAGACCGTTTATTACGTGTCTAGCACTTTCTCTTGGTTTTCCTTGTCATGCTCTGTTCTGTGTACCAGCGTTTATGGTTCTTTAAACATGACTTGCTTTTCCTTAGCTCATTCTCCTTTCATTTTGCTGACGTTGCCTTGGCTTTCAGGTCTCGGCTTCATGTCACTTATTTTATTGAGGAAGCTGCTTACACCCATGAAGACTGGGTTAGTGTGTCTCAGACACCGGCTTCCACAGCATCCCCTGCCTCCTAGTCCTAACACTTCCTGCTACCTTGTACCAAAATCACTTGTTTATGTCTCCGTCCCTCCCACTAAACTGTAAACCCCAGGAAGGCAGGAGTCAGCCTGGTACAGAGAAGGAATTTAATTGTATTTGCATAGGAAAGGAAGTGAAGAGCTAACGAATGTGACATACCCTCTCGTGCAGCTGAGGATAGAGTCAGTCTGGAAAGCCATGGATCGAGGTACAGCTTATTCCGAGAATTTGCCCGCAGCCCTCCTGCTGTCCTGCCCTGGCCTCTGGGAGGAGGTAGTACTGGTGATGGCTTATCAGCCTGGCTCACTCACTTTAAAATTGCATCCTTTAGACTTCTCTCTAGAAGTTGCCCTCTTCTTAGTAGGGTTTGCTCTGACATTCACTGGACAGCCTGTATTTCTGAAACAACCCAAGCCCTATCTTTGATTGTCAAGACAGGATACAAAAGGGCAGATAATATTAACAAGGCACCCATGTATTTCTGGAAAATTGCTATGCTTACAGCCCCTCCAATCCATAAAAACGCAGCCCTAGGATTCCAGCAGCATTGCTGAGCACAGAAGCCTCTGAGCAGTCAAAGTAGATGCCACAGCACCTGTACCCTTTTCTAACAGGAAAGTCCCCGGGGCCCTGACATTCAGTGTTTAGATTTGTATCGCTTTAGGGAAGAGAGGCCCAGAACTGCAGCTCTGCTTTCTCCTATTACGTTTTATGCCATTGTCTTGAGTGGCTGTCATGTAGCAATATGTTTTTTTAATGGCATTTTGTTACTGGCCAAGGCTGCCTGCTCTAGGTTGAGTAGAAAAACGTTCGTTTATATGGTGGGATATGAGGCGTGCCAGAAAGTAGCTCCTCCAGAAAGTCACCCTCACCCGTGATGCCCATACTCCGGCATTCTCCTGTCTTCTTTCAAGCCCTCTTTCAGGAAGCAATGCTTCTATATGAATACGTTTCACTGGGGCAACGGGACAGACCTCTAAGCAAGAGATGGTAGAGGGGTTGAAGAAAGAATCGGCTGTGGAACTGTGAAACATGGGTCAGGCCAAAAGCAAAGGCTAGCTCATTAAAAGGTTTTTAAAGGTGTGTTTTCTTTTCTTTGTCAACATACTTGCCTTGATTTTAAAATGTAGGGCAAAAATACTTTTGCATAATTAATGGTTGAATTTTTATGTGCATCGATGAGGAAAGTGAATCTTAATAGACTCTAATAACCAAATCTAAAGGGTAGATAATAGAACCAGTAAAAAAAAAAAAATCAGAATTTTAGTATAACATCACACTTATACATCTCACTTAGGTAAGAATTGGGCAGAGTGGTAATAACTGATAGTTTTTGGAGTTTCGCAACTTATAACATTCATTTATGAGACATAGTATCTGTAAGAAGGTGATATATGTAAAGAAATCACTTAAATCATTTAGAAATAGATACCCCCGAGAGAAAAGTGATCAAAGAAATTTAGCAGGTAATTCACAACAGCAAAAATACAAATGCCCAATGTTAATTTCACCAAACACCTAAAAGTTTACTAGTAATAAAGGAAAATGGAATGAAATGCAAGTTTTTACTTTTCCAATCTTGAAAGTTGGAAGCTGGCTGTGGGAATATATATTGGTAAATTAATTGATCTGTATTAAAAGCCTTAAGACTATTTGTACCTTTTAATGTAGTCATTCCACTTACAGAAATTTATGCATAGGAATTAATCAGAGAAGTACAGGATTATTTGTATAAACAGATGTGCTTTACAGCATTATTTTTAGTAGTGAAAACTTTGTTGATTATATGTTCAGTTGGAATATTAATTAAATTCCATTCTTAGGGTAGATCCTGTGATACTCAAAATATGTTTCTTAAGCACATTGGATCTTGTGAGAAAATATTTCTAACATAAGTTAATAAAATATTAGTATATATCACTTAACATGCTAGAGACATTCTTTACTTTGCATGGTTCTGATATGCACAAATTTCAGTTTAATATTAATATCAGTCCAAAAATTGATAATTAAAAGAAGGAATTGTCCAAAGTTGATTGCAGCAAAGAAATTAAAAATCACTTGGGAAGTGAAATTTGAAAGGAATGTAAGTGGAGCTACAGAAGAAACAGCTGACTCTAGGATTATTGAAACTACTACCATTTGAGCAGCTCTGTGTATGTAGTCAGAGAAACTTGGTGAGAATGAACTTATTTGCATAACTGAGGAAGGTGGTTTTGATGAAAAGAATGAAGATGTCCCAAAGGAAGTGATGCAAGCCAAACACTTCACATTAAAGGAACTCTGGGAAATATCCATGACACTTAATGTGCAAAGGATAAAGTGTTGAGAGTTGACCCATATTAGAAAGCAGGATGACAGTTCACCAAGTCATAGAAAGTGTGCTCTCTCCACATCGTAAATTATATGAGAAGACAAGCACTATTCAGACTACCCTTGGTACGTGTTTTACAAAGAAGTAAGATGCTTTAATTCTCAGTGTTTTTAATGTTTCAAATTACAGAGTACTACATAAATATTAATTTTACTGTTGTTTATTCCCCTACACATTTATGAGGACACATTTATAATCAATAATAAGGACCAGGTACAGTGGCTCACGCCTGCAGTCCCAGTGCTTTGGGAGGCTGAGGTGGGAGGATCGCTTGAGCCCAGGAGTTCAAGGTAACAGTGTGCTATGGTGACAGGACTTCACTCCAGCCTGGGTGACAGAGACTCTCTCTAAAAATAATAATCATAAGGTTTTCAATATTTTGAAAAAAATTTTTAAAGATCATGGAACAATTCTAATTTCTCCATTCATTATTAAGATTATTTTGCATGTTCATTCATTAGTTTGCGTGGTCGTTTTTATGGTCCTGTACTTCCATGCAAACTGAGGACTCTTCTGTTTAATACAGGATGCACATACACTGAAATACTTGCAGTGGTTTACTCTGGGTGGCAGAACAACACGTGATTTCTGTAGTTGTCTTAAATCATCTGTATGTTTCAGATTTTCTTTAAGCTACCTTTAAAATTTTATCACTTTTATAAACACAAAACGTTTTAAGTCTCCATTTTTGTCTTATGTTACCCATTTTTATCTTACGTTACCTGTTTTTCCTTAGCATAAACAGTGATATTAAATTTCTACCCTCTTTGTCCTGTCCTAGCTCCCTAATACCCTCCTTCTGATAAATCAGTGATAATCCCTTTCCCATCAGCTAACATTCCACTTTGGGGCTTTTTCTCCATTTTTCCCCATTTTGAGGGTAAAAAAGCAAGACCCAACTATATACTGCCTGCAAGAAGCATGTCTTAGCCATAAAGACACACACAGGTTAAAGGTAAAAGAAGGAAGGAGGTACACCATGGTAACACCAATCAAAAGAAAGCTGGAGTGGCTATTTCAAAATATTAGACAAAGTCAATTTCAGAGCAAAACTACTGCCTGAGATAAAGAAGGTCATGTTCTAATGATAAGGTTGTCAATCAAGTAGACCTAACAGTGCCACACAAACCACATGAAGCAAAACAGTTGTTAGAAGCACAAGGGCAAGAAGACAAATACTCAGTTTAAATCAAAGATTTCGGTGCATGTTTCATAATAATTGATAGAAGAGTTGAAAGAAAATCAGCAAGGAAATGGTAGACTTAAGCAACACTGCCACCTAACTTGACCTGATTCACATTCATAGAGCACCCAACAACAGAAGGAAATACATTCTTTGAAGTGTTCACTGAACATTTTACCAAGATATACCACATTCTGAGCCATGAAACAAGCCTCAAACTTAAGATGATTCAAGTCATATAAAGTATATATTTACATTTATAAATATGCAAATATATATTTTATAATATATAGAAATTATAGATAATTATATAGCACTCACCATAATGGAATTAAATTAAAAGCCAATTTTAAAAAGATGCTTGGAAGATCCCCAAATATTTGAAACTAACACAATTCTAAAGAATTATGGGCCAAATTAAAAATCAAAAATTAAATAGTATTTCAAATTTAATGAAGGTGAAAGCACTATGTCTCAGTATTTGTGGGATGCTTCTAAACCAGTACTTAGGGGGAGGGAAACTTATAGCACATGACTCCTCTGTTAGAAAAGTTTGGAAAAGGTCTCAAATCAATGACTTTAGCTTCTACCTTAAACGACTAGAGAAAGAAGAGCAAATTAAACTCAATGCAAGTAGAAGAAAGGGAATAATAAAGATGACAGAAATCAGAAACCAGAGATAAGGAACAAGGAAAACAGTAGAGAACATAAGTAAAACAGTACAGAACATAAGTAAAATCAAAACCCACTTCTTTGAGACAGTCAGCAAAATTGATAAACCAATTGTACTGATCAGAGAAAAAGAGAGAAGATACAAGTTGCCTATATCAGGAATGAGAGAAGAATAAGTAAAGATATCTCTACAAATCTGACAGATACTAAAGGAAATAAGGGAATATTATGAATTTTCATTCAATATTATGAATGAAAGAACTTAGATGAAATGGAGAAATTTCTTGAAAAGCACAAACTGTTGAACTCAAGAAAAAAACCAGATAACCTGAATAACCCTGTATCTATTAAATAAATTGAATTTTTAGTTTAAAATGTTTCCGTAAAGAAACCTTCAGTCCCAGATAGCTTCAGTGGTAAATTCAATGAAATATTTCAGAAATAATGCCAAATTTACAAAATCCTTCCCAGAAAATTGAAGAAGTTCTGTTTCCTGACTCATTCTAGAAGCCGGCATTACCCCGATACCAGAAACCAAAGAAAGACATTACAAGAATACTATCAGTATCCTTTATGACCATAGATGTAAAAATTTTAAACAAAGTTTTAGCTAATTGAATGTAACCATACATTAAAATAATAAATATATCATGAGCAAGTGGGATTTATCTCAGTAATGCAGGATTGGTTTAACATTTAAAAATCAATCAAGTAATATATTGCATTAGCAAGCTAGAAAAGGAAAACTATATAACTGTTTCAATAGAGCCAGAAATATACTTGGTAAAAATCTAACATTTATTTCTGATAAAACCTCATAAAGCATATCTATGAAAAATCTATGGTTGGCATTATACTTAGTGGTAGAAGCCCTAATGCTTCCTACCTAAGATCTGAAACACAAACAGAGATGTTTGCTTTCACCACTTCCATTCGCCATTGTATTAGAGGTCCTGGCCAGTGCAATCAAGCAAGAAAAATAAATAAAAATTACTCAGATTGGAAAATAAATAGTACAACTGTTTTTATCCATAGATGACATGATGTCTATGTCGAAAATCCAATGGAATCAACAAAAAGCTACTAGAAATAATAAAGAAGTTTGTCCACATTGTAGTAAACAAAATCAATATACAAAATAAAATGTGTTTCTAGCAATGGACAATTTGAAATTGAAATAAAAAGTAATGCTATTTGCAATAGCATAAAAATATGAAATATCAGGAATAAATCTAACAAAATGTATGGAAACCACAAAACATTGCTTAGAGAAATTAAAGGACTTCTAAGTATGTGGAGAGAGAGACCTGGTTCAAGAGTGGGAAGACTCAATATTGTTAAGATGCTAGTTCTCCCAAAATTGATCAGTAAACTCAATGTAGTCCCAGTCAAAATCCTAACAGGTTTTTTTGTAGAGATTGATCAACCAGTTTTAAAACTTACATGAAATATAAAAGACCTAAGAAGAGTCGAAACAACTTTGAAAATGAATAAACTTGGAGGTCTAACACTATCTGATTTCAAGACATACTATGAAGCTACTGTAATCAAAATAGTGAGGTATAAGTGAAAATAAAATTTTAAGGGTGATGGTTATGTTCACTGTCTTGATTGTTGTATACTTAATGTGTACTTTATTGCATATCAATTAGGACTCAAGGAAGCTGTTGAAAGTAAGTCATTTTTAGGTTGCTTTATTATTTTCATTTCTTTCTGGGTGAATTCACCTAGTGGCCATTTTGTTTGGTGGTTCTCTTTCTCCATTTCAGTCTAGCTTCCTGCCCAAGTTCATCAAGAGTGGAAGGTATTTGTGTTTGTGATGCTCCTGTTGCTTTTCTCTAAACCAACTGCTTTCTATCTTGTGGCACTGTAGGTACCTTGCCCTAGATCCCCAAATCCAGAAACAAAAGCAAGGCCCAAATTTCTACCCCCAAATCCAGATACTGAGCCTGCAATGAATTTGGCCCAGGTTGTGTGGATGCTGTTTCAACAATACAATAGCTTTATTTATTAGCAGGAGCCCCACAGCTGGAAAAGCTTCTTCTGTCTCCTTTTGTTGACAGGGAACACCAACCCCCATTTCACACTCTCTGGCTGGCTTCTGTCTTGCCACACCTGGAGTGATAGTCTCATTACAGTGAAGATCTTATTTCTTGGTAGCTACTTCTGACTGTTTTTGAACTTCAGGCTGCTGTGTGTGTTTGTTCAATTTCTGGCCCACAGGGATAACTAGCTGTATTTTTAAAGCTTCTATTATTATAGTTATTATAATAGAAGAGGTGTAAATTTTGAACTCATGCACCATCTTGACTGGAAGTCACATGCTTGTATAGTTGCCAGCTTTACCCCTGGCACGTTTTAAGTGCTCGACATAGCAAGTTCTCAATAAATAATTGTTGGATCCATGAATAAAATATACTGAGTGCCAAAATCTGATTACAAAAAAATTATGGTCTATGTCACAGTCTATATATGTGTATATAAAGTGTACAAAAAGAAGTGAGGCTGGAGAAACAGCAAAGGATTACTAGGGTATCTCTGTATAACTTTTTATTTTAAAAGGTGCCTTTCTTTGCTGTCCCTGCCCTGATCCTGCTTTTTTTGTTTTTCATGATAAACATGTATTTTTAAAAACCAGAATACGATAAAGTTATTTTCATTTTGAAAATAGTAAACAAATAAACTAGGGTCCTGACTCTCATCTCTCCTGAGTTGAGGCACAGCTGCCCCCACCAATTCCCATCCCCAGAGCACCAAGTCATGTTTGCAGATGATTTTCTGTTACCCTTCTCACTGGCCTTCTCTTCCTCCAGGAGCTAATTTTCAGGAGCTCCAAAAGGACTGAAAGGCCTTGTAAACAGAAGTCTCCCTTGTATCCCTTCAAGAAGTCTTTCCATGATGCTACTTGAAATTCTTTTAATTAGAATTAGAAAATAAAAATCTTAGCATCTTATTTTGATTTGGGGTGTGAGTGATAAAATAGAAAGGTGTTTAGTGTTCATGAGGTGGAGCAGGGCAAGTGGCATGCAGCCTCAGCCTTGGAAACTTTTATCTGCTCAGGGGACCTGATCTCGGAAGCATCTCTCACTTTGCACCTACAGAGACCAAGATACCTTCTTGCTCTGCCCAGAGTATAGTGTGTGAGACACAAAAGCAAAGCAAAGTGACAGCTCACTGCCAGCTCTTTCCACACTGGAGATATCCAACATTTTCCCTTTGAGATGGAGAGAAATATCTAAATTGTGATTTTAGCTTCAGAATATTGAGCATTTTTCCTAATATACTTTATCATTTTCAGTGAAAAGTGAATTTTTCTCCTAATTTAGGGTTTGACATCCTAGAGTCAAGTCTGATAGATAAACTCCAGGCTTCTTAGATCATTCAAAAGTACACACCCCTTCCATCCTCCCTCCCAGTGGCCAGTATAGTAAGAAAACTTCATAAATATTCACCAGCTCTGCAACTCTGAGTTCCTCACAGTAGCTGTTTTCATCAGAATTCACTCTAATTCTGCCAGAAAAGATCAGAATACTGTTCTGTTGAGTGGAGACTAAGTATAGTTTGGTTGGCTTTCCTGTGGCAATAAATTGACTCTCGGTAGTGCTGTTTTCTTGCATCCAAAATAAGCAGTTAGATATGGCTTAGCAGAGCATAAAACTTTATCTTGAATGTAGGTATTTTGCTTTTCCACTGTCAGGCTCAGTAAGTTCATGTCTTGACACCTTGTACTATATTCATGAAATGATAAGAAAAGTACTTTCTTTTAGAAGAAAGCAGATGAGATCTCTTTCATAAGTATTACTTGTGACATTTCCTAATCTTAATTAATTCTTGCTGCCTTTCCTGAGGGAGCTGCATTGTGCCCCTCTGCTGCAGAGGACACAGGGGCCTTGATTTTTGAAACAAGCAGCAGCCCTTAGGTCTGCTTCCTAATTACTATGAAGGAACATGGCTGGCTGGTCCCACTTCCCAAGCAGTCAGGACTTTTTGGGTAGATGGCCACTAACATATTTCTGTCCAAAAACCCATTACGGTTGATTGACACAGTGCATAAGGACTCCTTTTTCATCCCATTCATTTGAAAGATTCAGGGAGTTAAAATGACAGTTTTCTGCCTACAAGGCAGTGGTTGCACTGCCTTGCTGTGCCTTGCAAGAAGAGCCTTGCTGGCCGCTTCAGACTCAGTCATTTAAAAATTCACCCAAGAGATCATGAAATATTGAATATATAATAACAAATAATGAAAAATACATGGTATCAGTTTCAAACAAGACTATGTACTATAATATAGCATAGCATTTTTGAAAAGCATCAACCAAAAATACAGGTGCTCCTCAGCTTACGATGGGGTTACGCCTCCAGTAAACCTGTCATAAGTTGTAAGTATTGTACGTTGAAAATGCAATTCATACCCCTAAGCTCCCAGACATCATACCTTAGCCTTGCCTGCCCTACATGTTCTCAGAATGCTTATGTTAGCCACCAGTCGGTCACAATCGTCTAATACAAAGCTATTTTACAAAAAAGCGTTGAATATCTCGTGTAATTTGTTGACTACTATACTGAAAGTATAAAACAGTATGGTTGTATGGGTACCCAGAGTACTGTTTCTACTGATTGCATATCAATTTCCCACCATCATGAAGACAAAAAACCTTAAGTAAAACCATCGTAAGTTGGGAACTGTCCATATTGTTTATTTTATTTTGTTTCATTTTGTTTTATTTATTTTTGAGATGGAGTCTCTCTCTGTTGCCCAGGCTGGAGTGCACCGGCATGATCTTGGCTCACTGCAACCTCCACCTCCTGGGTTCATGTGATCCTCCTGCCTCAGCCTCCAAGTAGCTGGGATTATAGGTGCCCGCCACCACAGCCAGCTAATTTTTGAATTTTTAGTAGAGACAGGATTTCACTATGTTGAGAAGGCTGGTCTCGAACTCCTGACCTCAGGTGATCCACCCACTTCAGCCTCCCAAAGTGCTGGGATTACAGGCGTGAACCACCGCACCTGGCCTGTCTGTATTCTTAAGGTAGTTGGTTACATGTATTTTCCATTTTCCTGCTATTAAAGTATTACTTGGGCCCCAAAGTAATTGTATGCATGTTCAGTTCAGAGTTACTATTTATTCTCACATAACTGTTATTTAACCATTGTTGAGTTATTTTGGGCCACACCTTTACCATCTGGTAAAACCAGTCAGCCTTGATTGATTTGACCTCCTTAGCCATCCTTCCTAGAAGCAGGTATATAATTATTTTGGATCATTAGCATATGTATCTTCTATTAGATATTTTTATTTTCATTTTGTTTGGACACCCTGTGATCATTAGTTGTTAGATTTTCACAGTTCTGTTTGTCCCTGGGCTTAAAGCATCTTTGGGAGCCACATGACTAAAGACTTGAGATGTGAGACTCACTTCTTGAGATCCTTCTACGATCAGGAGCATGCCTGGTTGGACTGAAATGCTTTCATATGCAGCAGATAGCCACCCATTTTACAGAGGAGTAAACTTGAGTATAAATCGTTTTGTTAAGCTATTTCTATCTTTGAGTTTGTCAGTGTGAATCTTGAAGGATGAATTTTTCAACTCATAACTTTTTTTTATAATTACAGTTGAGCTCATAATTAAAAATTCACTTGAGGCAAAAGGAAACTCACATTTCATGTAAATGAAACTTCAAAGCTGTTTGGAAGGTGGAGGCCAAGATAATTACAAAATCCATCATACAGAAACACTGCAAATACAGAAAATTCAATGTTTAACCCAGTGATCAATTTCCCTGAATTTATCACTGAGGGAAAAATAAATTAAGTACTAAACTTTCTCTGTTATTTTTAAGAGTCAGTCCAAACTAAAACACTTTTACCATTAACACCAGGCAAATACACCATGACATAAAACAATAATAATACATTTCTGTGCTGAAACTTTTCACATACAAGGTACCAAAAAGTATAAATGAAAAATGAATTGGCCATCCTGATGATGGGCAGATTTGCTGTCTTCTGAGTTTTAAATATACCTGCATGATTTATAATATCTTACTTTTTTTTCTCCAAATATTTTGAGTGTTTGACAAATAGATTCTATGTGCTAGTGTCCTTTTAAAAATAATAATTATATATGTCCAGTAAAAATAATTCAAACTCTTTGGAAGGGTTAGTAAATAAAAAGTAAATACCTTCCTTTCTCGTCCAGACTCACAGAAAATAGTGTTTGCTTTTACAATTATATGTATGTGTGTGTGGGTAAATAAATGTATATATGCCCCTTTTTATACAATGAAATCATAGTATACATGTGGATCTGCAACTTGCTTTCTCTCCCATTTCTCAATGTATTTTAATAAAATTTCTGTATCAGTACATATAAATACAGGTTGAGTATTCTTGTCCAAAATGCTTGGGACAAGAAGTGTTTTGAATTTTGGAATATTTGCCCATAAATAATGAGCTAGCTTGGGGAAAGGAACCAAGTCTAAACACAAAATTCATTTGTTTCATATACACCTTGTACATATTGCATGAAGATAATTTTTATTTCTCCTTCAAGGATATTGATAATCTTTGATTGTATGTCTGTGTTTTGATTGTGACCTGCCACACTCAGGTGTGAAATTTTCCATTTGTGGCATCATATTGACACTCTGAAAGTTTGGGATTTTCGAGCGTTTGGGTTTTGGATTTTAGGATTAGAGATGTTCAATTTGTATAACTATTTTGAATGACTGTCATACTGTATGAACATAACATAATCAAATTAGTAAGATTTCCTATTAATGGATGTTTAAGCTAGGTGTACGTATGTGGAGGGGGTACATTTTTCTGACAAATAGGGCTGCACTGAAATTTTTTTATTCCGTATACTGTGTTTACTTGTGCTTATGTAATTATAGACACATTTGTAGAAATAGAATTGCTAGGTAAAAGTTGTGAATTTTAGTTCTGATAGAGTGCCAAACTGCCCTTCCCGAAAGCTATAGGACCAGTTTTCATTCTCACCAAAATAAGAGATTGCTTGTTTCCTCTTGCTGATACTGAGTTTTATGAAATTGTAGCATTTTGCCATTCTGATACATGAATCCTGATAGATCTTTAGTGTTTTGCATTTCTTTAATCATTTGTGACGTTAGCATCTTTTGTAGGTTAATCAGTCATTTGTGTGTCTTTTTACACAATTACTAAATTGTTTAGTGTAATCTTTGTTCATGTTTTTCTACTTAGTTTGCCTCTTTTATTGATTTGTAAGAGCTCTGTATATATTAATAAGCTTATCCTTTTGTCACAACAAATATACTTTTTCAGTTTCTTTTTGTATTTTTAATTTTTTTATGTATTTTCACTATAACGACAGTTCTGTTCAATCAAATTTATCCTTTAAGATTTCTGAGTTTTTTGTTGTGCTTGAAAAGGTCTTTCCACTCTAGGATTATAAATACAGTCACCCACATTTTCTTCTAGTACTTCCATGGCTTTATTTTTTACATTTATTTAATTTATTCCAAATTATTTTATTGTAAGGAATAGGTGGACATCTATGTAGTGGTATATTGGTAAAAGATTTCAAGCACCAAGTACTGATAAAATTTTGTTCCATTGAGTCTAGTTATCCTTTGCCACATATTATTAAATAAGTGGAGTAGCACCTGCATATCTTATGAAATTATCATTTCTTTGGCTGAATGTGATTGGTTATATTTACTGTCTGCACCATAATCATTAAGTAATTGGGAGTAGTGTATGTCCTGGGAAATAATAGGAAAGCATCTTCTATGAAAATATCATTTGCTGCTTCCTAATGAAACTAACCAAAAGGAGATGATTGACAGTGATTGTTTTGTATCATAGAAATGGGGTTGAGTAGTGGCTTCCAGGTGGGAAAGCTGTTCTGGCATAGTCCCTGAGGATTACACAGAAGAGACTTGTTTTTACATAACGTGATCCTCCAGAGAAAGTAGCATTTTCAGGACTGGTTTTCCCTCTGGAAATACATCTTTTCTTCATTGGTTCATTGGAGAGAAACAGACTGAAGATATACTTTGTTGATTTCTGGGGGTTATGAGGAAAACTCCCTTTAAAGTTGAGGTGCTAATGGGTAACATAATTATTTATGCCTGTATTTTTTTTCCTGATCTCTATTGTCATACTGATTGCATTTTACCTTGTCAGTACTGGTAAAATCTCGCCCTCTTCAAATGTGTGTATAGTAGGTTTGTGAACCGTAGAAGCTACTGGTGCCTTGTTGTCAGCAGGGATAATCGTGTAATAGTATGGAGCTGTGCATTTACAAGTAACAACAATGAAAAAGAAATGGTCGCATCTTTAAAAGCTGAAAACAAAGCGACGTTATCTAATTAATTTGACATTCGATTTGAGGCTGCTTGGCAGGGAATGTGGGGCATTTCTGTGATTCAGTTGGATCACCCCTGAGCACCCATTTATTTAACTGTGGTTGAGTAGGCTTTACTGATTACCAGATGAATGACCATTAGCAAATTAGTAAGCCTCTCTTTCCACATCAAAAAAAGGAAGGGAATTATAACACGTCACAGAATTGTTGAGAAGACTAAAAGATTAATGCATGAAGAAATCTTAGCACAGCACTGGGCAGATGATAAACACCCCCTGCTCAGGATGTTTGCTTTTATCTCTTTGTTATATTGTTATCAGTAGTGATTTTATTATCTTTATGTGCCTGTGCATGCACATGTGTGTGTTTGTGTGTGTGTGTGTGAGACAGAGTCTCCTGTGCGTGCGTGTGTGTGTGTGTGTGTGTGTGTGTGTGTGCGTGCATGCATGTGTGTGTGTGATGGAGTCTCGCTCTGTTGCCAGGCTGGAGTGCAGTGGCACGATCTCGGCTCACTGCAGCCTCCGCTTCTTGGATTCAAGTGATTCTCCTGCCTCAGCCTCCTGAGTAGCTGGCATTACAGGCACCCACCAGCACGCCCAGCTGATTTTTCTATTTTTAGTAGAGACAGGGTTTCACCATGTTGGCCAGGATGGTCTGGATCACTTGACCTCCTGATCTGCCCGTCTTGGCCTCCCAAAGTGCTAGAATTACAGGCATGTGCCACCGTGCCTGGCCTATTATCTTTATTACTCAGTAGTACAATAACATGTAGTGAAAGACTATTACGGCTGCAGTCAACAAAATACAATTCCTAGGTGTCTTTAGAAGTGGCCCTTATTTAAAATAAACAGTAAATTCTCTGAGTTTGATTTGTTTCACTTTTGCTACCCCCATCCCCAAACCTCATCGCATGTAAGTTCAAAAAGCATGTCCATGCCTCTTTTTTGAAAGGAAAATTATGTAGATATTTAGTAGTGTGGATACTTACCCATAACTGTGATACAGTAAATGTAGCAGTTTTGATAATGATGTTTGGCTTCTCTGTTTTGTTTAATGCCTGCAAAATTATCCTGCCTGTGGCTCCCAGAGGCCTTTCCCATGCAGCATGTTCTATAATCATATTACTGATCTAATAAACATCTATCTCTTATTGTAACAAACTCTCTTTGTGAACAGCCTCATTAATGTGCTGAAATAATGTGCCCGGGGGTATTTCCAATAATTTCGTTGTAGCTCTAAAATTAGCTGCCCTAACAGCTCTATTGGTGCAAAAACTGCCACTTCAGCTCCAGTGATTGAGTCTCCTGCAGATCATGAAGGCACACAGAGCAGAGCTCACGGTAAAGGCACTTTGTGTCAACCAAGTTCTGTAGCGTAAAACTGCAGACAAACTCACTCTAATTCAATTTTGGATCTGCCTCTGAATAAATGAACCATCAGTTTATAAAGCTGAAACTTTACCTTATGGAACTTATGCTAAATGCCTAGATAATAAAGGCTTAACTATGTCTAAGCCATTTTATATAGAGAATTTTCTTCTTTCAGTTGTAAAAATTGCCTAGTTTGTTAAGTTTCTACTGTTAGGAAGTGGTGATTTTTATTACCCTTGCAGTTTTATTAGAAAGTATCTATTTTTTTTAATGGAAATAATCCTTTTAAAGAATAAATTTATTATCTCCTATTGGTTTTCATTTAATATATATTCTTTACCTTCATCTTGTATTATTTAAGTATGAGTTCTTCAGAAAGGAATTATTTTAGTGTGAAGAGGATTTCATGTATTTTTCAATATCCTGGATTCAGTAAACGGCAATTTTAACAGACTTCTAGACCATATAATTCTGTAATACACTTTTTAAAGAGAAACTTTATTTTACATCTGGGATACATGTGTAAGATAAGCAGGTTTGTTACATAGGTAAATGTGTGCCATGGTGGTTTGCTGTACCTATCAACCCCTTGCCTAGGTTTTAAGCCCAGCCAGCATACATTAACCATTTATCCTGATGCTCTGTACCCCTGCCTCCCACAGGCCCCAGTGTATGTTGTTCCTCTCCTATTGTTCATGTGTTCTCATTGTTCACATCCCACTTATAAGTAAGAAGATGTGGTGTTTGGTTTTTTGTTCCTGCATTAGTTTCCTGAGGATAATGGCTTCCAGCTCTATCTATATCCCTGCAAAGGACATGATCTCGTTCTTTTTATGGCTGCATAGTATGTATATGTACCACATTTTCTTTATCCAGTCTCATTGATGGACGTTTGGGTTGATTCCATGTCTTTGCTATTGTGAATAGTGCTACAATGAATACACATGTGCATGTATCTTCATACCAGAGTGATTTATAATCCCAGTAATGGGATTGCTGGATCAAATGGTATTTCTGGTTGTAGGTCTTTCAGGAATCACCACACCATCTTCCACAATGGTTGAACAAATTTACACTCCCTCCAACAATGTAAAAGCATTTCTCTTTCTCCACAGCCTCTCCAGCATCTGTTGTTTTTTGACTTTTTAATAATTGCAATTCTGACTGGCATGAGATGGTATCTCACTGTGGTTTTGATTTGCATTTCTCTAATGATCAGTGATGCTGACCTTTTTTTCATATGTTCATTGGCTGCAAATATGGCTTCTTTTGAGAAGTATCTGTTCATGTCCTTTGCCCACTTTTTAATGAGGTTGTTTTTTTCTTGTAAATTTGTTTAAGTTCCTTATAGATTCTGGATATTAGACCTTTGTCAGATTGATAGATTGAAAAAATTTTCTGCCATTCTGTAGGTT
The DNA here is from genome assembly GCA_963574635.1 of Cheracebus regulus. Classification (NCBI taxonomy): domain Eukaryota; kingdom Metazoa; phylum Chordata; class Mammalia; order Primates; family Pitheciidae; genus Cheracebus; species Cheracebus regulus. The sequence continues at coordinate 49,267 of CAUYQU010069441.1, forward strand.
GTCTATTCACTCTGATGATATTTTCATTTGCTGTGCAGAAGCTCTTTAGTTTAATTGGATCCCATTTGTCAATTTTCCTTTGTTGCAATAGCTTTTGACGTTTTTGTCATAAAATCTTTGCCCATGCCTGTGTCCTGAATGACATTGCATAGGTTTTGTATAGTTTTGGGTTTTACATGTAAGTATTTAGTATGTCTTCCATTAATTTTTGTATACGTTGTAAGGAAGGAGTCCGGTTTCAATTTTCTGCATGTGACTAGCCAGTTTTCCAACACCATTTATTACATAGCGAATTCTTTCCCCATTGCTCATTTTTGTCAGGTTTGTCGAAGATCATGTGATTGTAGATGTGTGTTCTTACTTCTGAGACCTCTATTCTATTCCATTGGTCAATGTATCTGTTTTTGTACCAGTACCATGCTGTTTTGGTGACCAAAGCCTTGTAGTGTAGTTTGAAGTCAGGTAGCTTGATGCCTCCAGCTTTACTCCTTTTGCTTAGGATTGTCTTGGCTATATACAGGCTCTTTTTTTGGTTTCATATGATTTTTAAAGTAATCTTTTCTAATTCTGTGAAGAATGTCAATGGTAGTTTAATGGGAATAGCATTGAATCTATAAATTACTTTGGGCAGTATGGCCATTTTCAAGATATTGATTCTTCCTATCCATGAGCGTGGAATGTTTTTCCATCTGTCTGTGTCCTCTCTGACTTCCTTGAGCAGTGGTTTATAGTTCTCCTTGAAGAAGTCCTTCACTTCTCTTGTTAGCTGTATTCTTGGATATTGTATTCTCTTTATAACAGTTGTGAATGGGAGTTCATTCATGATTTGGCTGTTGACTTGCCTGTTGGTGTATAGGAAGCTGGTGATTTTTGCACACTGATTTTTGTGTCCTGAGGCTTTGCTGAAGTTGCTTATCAGCTTAAGCATTTGGGCTGAGACAATGGAGTTTTCTAGATATAGGATTATGTCATCTGCAGACAGAGACAGTTTGACTTCCTATCTTCCTATTTTAATTCCCTTTATTTCTTTCTCTTGCCTGATTCCCCTGGCCAGAACTTCTAGTACTATGTTGAAGAGGAGTGGTGAGAGAGGGCATCCTTGTCTTGCGCCGGTTTTCAAGGGGAATGCTTTCAGCTTTTGCCCATTTAGTATGATATTGACTGTGGGTTTGTCATAAATGGCCCTTATTATTTTGAGGTATGTTCCAACAATACCTAGTTTGTTGAGAGTTTTTAGCATGAAGGGATGTTAACTTTTACCAAAGGCCTTTTCTGCATCTATTAAGATAATCATGTGGTTTTGTCTTTAGTATTGTCTATGTGATGAATTAGGTTTATTGATTTACATATGTGAAACCAACCTTGCATCCTGGGGATGAAGACAACTTGATCATAGTGGATAATCTTTTTGATCTGCTGCTGGATTCTATTTTGTTGAGGATTCTTTTAATCGATGTTCATCAGGGATATTGCCTGAAGCTTTGGTTGTTGTATCTCTGCCAGGTTTTGGTATCAGGATGATGCTGGCCTCATAAAATGAGTTAGGGATTTCAGTTGTTTGGTGTAGTTTCAGAAGACATGGTACCAGCTTCTCTTTGTACCTCTGGTAGAATTCAGCTGTAAATACGTCTGGTCCTGGTCTTTTTTTGTTTGGTAGGTTATTACTATTGCCTCAATTTCAGAACTTGTTATTGGTCTACTCAGGGATTCAATTTCTTCCTGATTCAGTCTTGGGAGGGTATACATGTCCAGAAATTTATGCATTTTTTCTAGATTCTCTAGTTTATTTGAATGGAGGTGTTAATAGTATTCTTTGATGATTGTTTATAGTTCTGTGGGGTCAGTGGTGATCCCCTTTATCATTTTTTTATTGTGTCTATTTGATTTTTCTCTCTTTATTAGTCTAGCTAGTGTCTATTTTATTAATTTTTTCAAAAAATCAGCTCCTGGATTCAATGATTTTTTTTGAAGGGTTTTTTTTTGTGTCTCTATCTTTCAGTTCCACTCTGATCCTGGTTATTTCTTGTCTTCCTCTAGTTTTGGGGTTTGTTTGCTCTTGATTCTCTGGTTTTTTTAGTCGTGATGTTCAGGTATTGATTTGAGATCTTTCTAATTTTTGGACATGGACATTTAGTGCTGTAAGTTTTCCTGTTAATACTGCTTTAGCTGCATTCCAGGGATTCTGATACATTGTCTGTTTGTTCTCAGTGGTTTCAAAGAACTTCTTGATTTCTGTCTTAATTTTTTTTTTATTTACTCAAGTCATTCAGGGGCAGGATGTTCAATTTCTATGTAGTTTTGTGGTTTTGAGTGAGTTTCTGAATCTTGAGTTCTAATTTGATTGCACTGAGAGACTGGTGTGATTTCAGTTTTTTTCATTTGCTGAGGAGTGTTTTACTTCCAATTATGTGATCAGTTTTAGAGTAAGTGACATTTGGCACCAAGAATAATGTATATTCTGTTGTTTTGGGGTGGAGAGTTCTGTAGCTATCTATCAAGACCCTTAGATCCAGAGCTGAATTCAAATCCTGAATATCCTTGTTAATTTTCTGTTTCAATCTGAGTAGTATTGACAGTGGGGTGTTAATATCTCCTACTATTATTGTGTGGGAGTCTAAAGTCTCTTCATAGGTCTCTAAGAACTTGTTTTATGAATCTGGATTCTTTGGTGTTAGGTGCCTATATATTTAGGATGGTTAGCTCTTCAAAGAAGACAAATGCCCTTCTTTGTCTTTTTTTAATCTTTGTTTAAAGTCTGTCAGAAACTAGGATTGCAAACCCTGGTTTTTTCTGCTTTCCATTTGCTTGGTAAATTTTCCTCCATCCCTTTATTGTGAACCTTCGTTGTCTTCGTATGTGAGATGGGTCTCTTGAATACAACACACCAATGGATCTTGACTCTTTATCCAGCTTGCCATCTGTACCTTTTAATTAGGATATTTAGCCTGTTTACATTTAAGGTTGATATTGATATGTGTGAATTTGATCCTGTCATCATGATGCTAGCTGGTTATTTTGCAGACTTGTTGATATAGGTGGTTCACAGTATCACTGGTCTTTATACTTCAGTGTGTTTTTGCAGTGGCTGGTAATGGTTTTTCCTTTCCCTATTTAGTGCTTCCTTCCGGAGCTCTTGTAAAGCAGGCCTGGTGGTGATGAATTCCCCCAGCAATTGATTCTCTGGAAAGGATTTTATTTTTCCTTAACTTATAAGCTTAGTCAGGTGAGATATGAAATTCTGGGTTGGAAATTCATTTCTTTGAGAATTATGTTGAATATTGGCCTCCAGTCTCTTCTGGCTTGTAGGGTTTCTGCTGAGAAGTTATGCCATTAGTCTGATGGGCTTCCCTTTGTAGGTGACCTGGCCTTTCTCTCTGGCTGCCCTTAACATTGTTTTCTTTTCATTTTGACCTAGGAGAGTCTGCTGATTATGTGTCTTGGGGTTGATCTTAGGGAATTTCTTACTGGGGTACTCTGTATTTCCTGAATTTGAATGTTGGCCGGTCTGGCTAGGTTGAGGAAGTTCTCCTGGATGATATCTGGAAGTGAGTTTTCCAACCTGGTTCCATTCTCCAAGTCTCTTTCAGATACCTCAATCAGTCATTGGTTCGGTCTTTTTGCACACTTCCATAGTTCTCTGAGATTTGTTTGTTCCTTTTATTTTTTCTCTAATCTTTCTGCCTGTCTTATTTCAGCAAGATCATCTGCAGACTCTGAAACTCTTTCCTCTGCTTGGTCTGTTTGGTTATGGGTACTTGGATTGCATTGTGATATTCTTGTGTTTTTCAGCTCCATCAGTTCATTTATGTTCCCCTGTAAACTGGTTATTCTGGTTAGCAGCTCCTGCCATGTTGTATCTTGGTTCTTTGCTTCTTTGCACTGGGTTACAACATGCTCCTTTAGCTCAGTGAAGTTTGTTATTATCCACCCTTGAATGCTACTTCTGTCAATTCAGCCATCTCAGCCTCTGCCCAGTTCTGTGCCCTTGGTGGAGAGGTGTTGTGACCATTTGGAGGAGAAGAGGTACTCAGGCTTTTTCAGTTTTCAGCTTTTTTTTTTTTTATGATTCTTTCTTATCTTGGTGAGTTTATCTAGCTTGGATCTCTGAAGCTGCTGACCTTTGAATGGGGTTTTAGTGGGGTCTTTTTTGTTCATGCCATTTTTGTTGTTTTCTGTTTATTTCTTTTAACAGTCAGGCTCCTCTTCCATAGGGCTGTTGCTACTGATGTCCACTCCAGACCCTATTTGCCTGGGTCCCTCCCACACCTGGAGGTGTCACCAGTGGAGGCTCCAGAAAAGCAAAGATGGCTGCCTGCTCCTGCCTCTGGGATCTCTAGGATCTCTGTCCCTGAGGCACACGGACCTAATGCCAGCCATGATGCTCCTGTATAAGATGTCTCGCAACCCTTGTTGGGGGATCTCACCCAGTCAGGAGGCCTGGGATCTGGGACCCGCTTAACGAAGCATTCTTGGTTCTTCTCTGGAGGATGTGCTGCACTGGGGGAGATCACATCTGTCCAGACTGCCCGGATTCCTCAGAGCCAGCAGGGGAAAGGCTAAGTCTGCTGATCCTAAAAGACGTGGCTGCCTTTCCTCCCAGGGGCTCAGGCCAGGGAGATCAGGGTTTTGACTACACTTCTGGGTGGAGTTGTAACTCCCGCAGGGAGGCCCCACCCAGTGAGGAGGGATAGGTCAGTCTGGCCACTGCCTGCCACAGCTGCTGTGCTGCTCTGTGAAGAATTCCTCCTGGATCCAAACCGTCTGTCTCCCCAGCACAAGCAGGGGAAAGATGGCAGACTGGAACTGCAGTGATGACGGCTGCCCCTGCCCCTGAGAGCTGAGTCGTGTTAGGCACAGACAACTGCAGGCATGCTGTCACCCCTCCCCCTAGGGACTCCGTAACCTTAGGTTGTCTCCAGCCCGGTGGCCACTAAGAATCTGCACAGCTCTGTACTTGGGACCCAAGGCCCTGGTGGTCTGGGCCCACGAGGGAGGTCTCCTGATCCGCGGGTTGCACAGATCCCTGGGAAAAGCGTTGTTTTCAGGCAGGGTAGCATGCTCACTCACTGCCTCTTTTGGCTGGGGGTGTGAGCTCCCTTGCCCTGTGTGGCTCCCACGTGGGCTGTCATACCACCCCACTTTTCCTCGCTCTTCATGGTTCAAGAAAACCGCCTAGTCAGTCCCAGTTAGAGAACCTGCATACTTCAGTTGCCGGCACAGAACTCACTCACCGTTTACCTTCTTCTTGGTGGGTGCCTCCAACTGCAGCTGTTTCCATTCGGCCTTCTCGGCCCCTCCTCCGTGAGACACTTGTGAATCTTATAACCAAAAAACCACATTTTCAAGTTTCTTTGTTCCTCATTTGATGGTCATAGGAAACCATGATGCTCCATTACTGGAGTTGTTAAAGGCAGCCTGAGCCCTTCCTGTGTTTTCCATTGATTATAGCAAGTTTCGGATTTGACCACTAAACGAGGGTCATTACATAGGGTGCCTAGCAAATTCTCCCTTTTTTAAATTTTAGGGGTAGGAAAGACAGACTTACTTCAGACATTTGAATTAGAAAACCTACCCTAAGCACATTGTAACAATTCAAGCCATCTAGACATGATTCAAGTAAACCTGAAGGCTTCCTCTCTCAGGACCCCACCGCAGTGTAGCCACTGCTTACATCGGGCACGTGCCCTGGCATGCTTTTCCCTGCTCGCTGCCACAAGCACTTACCTCAGTCATTTTCTTTGTTTGGTTCTTGCTTTCATTTCTAAAGATAGGACCATACACAAAATAGTATAAATATTTTGTAACTTGCTTATATTTTTATTTATTTCAATATTATGGACATCTTTTCCAAGTCTGTACTTCTCTGTTAATCTCATTCTTTTTAATAGCATGGTATTTTATAGTATGAATGTACAATGGCTTATTTGATTTAAACATCTTCTGATGGAAGGCCATGCAGATTGTTTTCAGTTATTTTCTATTATGTATTATAAATGTACAGTACACATCTTTGTGTGGTACTTCTGAATTTCCTTTGATTAGATAAACTCCAGACGTGTGATGGTGAGATGTAAACGTGCTTTTATTTTATAAGTACTAATTACCATATAACTTTTCAAAAGATTTGAACAGTTTATGTTCTAACTAAACTGTATAAATATACCTGCTTTTCTGCATTTTTAGCAGCACTGCATTTTCTGAGTCTTTTTAATTTTTTTTGTCCGTTTGATAGGTAAAAATGACATATCACAAACTTTCCATTTGGACTGTGGCTATAGCACTAAGAAAGGACATACAGGCATGTGAATATGTGTGACATTAAGGCATTAAGTATGAAATACAGAGAAGCAGATGATTTTACAGAAAAGTATAAATTATCAAAATTGACTTCAGAATAGATAAAAATATCAGACTTCAGAGTTCTTAAAATGTGATCATCTAACGATTTCAGCATCTCAACCTCTCTTTAAATAGGAATAGGAATCTGCAAGGTGTAATTTCACCACAAGCAGGTAGAAAAGAAAAAATCCAACAAAGAAATCTTACAAGTATTTATACCCTGTAGCAATTCAAAGATGTGAATATAAATATCACCAAAGCAAACGTTGTTAGGTAAGACAACCAATCAGAATGTTTTATGTTTTAAAAGATAAATGTTGATTTCACAGGATATGATCACCCTTTCTGCCTTCCAGGTTTCTTACAAGACTTCTTTATTAGAAATAACATTTTCAAGGACTGTTTTATGATGGAGAGTAGAATCTGCTTTTCTGTAGCTGCAGGGAAAGAGGAAACATTTTTCTCTTTATTATTCTGCTAAGATTTCTTTCACAAGCAGTTAGAAGGGCTGCCAGTTTAAAGGGTAAATACCAAAATTCCATTAGTTATTACCAAAAGAAAAAAAATCTTCAAATATGAAAAAAGCAAACAAGTGGATTACGGTGCTATGATACTTTGCATTTACAGGATCTTTAATTAGAATGTTGTCAAACTTAGATGGTTTTTACATATGCATTCAAAGTTTTCAAGAAGTAGGCAACTCCTATGCTATCTAAATGATTTGGAGTACAGAGAGTTAAAGTTTCCTGGTGCATTTTTATGAAGCTATAATAAGTCTCGTACCATAATCTACTTTAAAACAGTACAGAACAATTAAAGATAACTTTCATTTAGGAATATAGTCAAGAAAATCCCTCCCCCCCCAAAAAAAAGCACATTAAATTTAGCAGTACATTACTTAATGTAATCAAATAGGATTTGATTCTGGAATTCAGGAATAGTTCAAGCACTAGAAACACATCATTTAATATTTTAAGAAAGTGAAGGTGAACAAAAACGTGATTATAATTATTGATGCTAAAAAATTTAGCTAGCAATTCATCCTTTTTTAGAACTCCATTTAAAATAAAGTGAGTCTCCCAAACATGTTGAAAGTTATTTTCTAAGAGTCAATAGTGAACATTTTAAATAAAGAAACTCTAAAAGCATTTTCATTAAAATTGCAAAAGAAGAATGCCACTACTAGTCAACAGTGATGGAGAGGGTGGGGGTCGGTATGATGTAGACAACGCTGTACAATAAGAAAAGTAAATCTGCAGTCTGAAATGATTATTTGCATTTAATAAGATTTTTATACCTAGAAAAAAGAAATTACAGCAAAAAATTTGTTGGTACTAAACAGCAAAATTTTAGTGAGCAGGTATTATATAATACACAGAAATTAATAGCTTTGCTTTTCTTTTGTTCTCTTCTTTTTTTTTTTTTGAGACAGAGTCTCACTCATTTGTCTCCCAGTTTGGAGTACAGTGGCACAATCTTGGCTCAGTTCAACTTCTGCCTCCCAAGTTCAAGTGATTCTCCTGCCTCAGCTTTCCAAGTAGCTGGGATTACAGGCATGTGCCACCACACCCAGCTAATTTTCATATTTTTAGTAGAGGCAGGCTTTCACCTTGTTGGCCAGGCTGATCTCAAACTCCTGACCTCAAGTGATTTGCCTGTCTCAGCCTCCCAAAGTGCTGAGATTACAGGCGTGAGCCACTGTTTCTGGCTGCCTTTTTAAAATACTGACATTAAATTGAAAGAACCAGGCACAGTGGTTTACACTTGTAATCCCACCTTTTTGGGAGGCCGAGGTGGGCAGATCACCTGTCGGGAGTTCAAGACCAGCCTGGCCAACATGGTAAAGCCACATCTCTACTAAAAATACAAAAATTAGCGAGGCATGGTAGCCAGTGCCTGTAATCACAACTACTCGGGGGGCTGAGGCAGGAGAATCGCTCCTAGGAAGTGGAGGTTGCTGTGAGCTGAGATTGCACCACTGCACTCCAGCCTGGGCGACAGAGTGAGACTCTGTGTCAGAAAAAAAAAAAAAAAAAAAAAAAAAAAAATTTAAAGAACTGGAAATGGGAGGAAATCCCTTTCACAGAAGTGTAAAACCATCCTGTAAAATGGCCAAAAATAAAGGTAACAAGAAAATACAACTCATGACTACTTGTACATGATAACTATAGGAAAAGTTTGAAGACTATAGGTAAAATATGATGTAAATGAAATCACAGACATGCCAGGTACCTGGTGAGAAGACTATCATTAAAAATATTAATTCTTCCAAAATTAAAATATAAAGTGATTATCATGATCTCACCTACCTTTTTTTAGCATATTCTCAGTAGTCCCACAAAATAAATGTGAGAGACTAGCCAAGAAAATTTTGACCAGAAAGGCCTCTTTTTGTTATTATTTCTGTCCTTACATTTATCTTCTGTCTCTCCCAGAAGCTCTTTAGAGAAAAGCACAGAACTCAAAAAGGAATAAACTTACATGAATGAAGAGAAAGGGGAGAAGGAAGTCAGTGGCAGATTAAGATTTCAACCTACTTCTGGGAGGCAGGAGCCCTGTGGAAGCCTGTGGAAGGCACGTGGCAGCCTTTGGCACAGGGCGGAGGAGGCCCAGTGCCCACATACCCTGTGAGGGGCCACCGTGGCGGTGGGCAGTGGCTTTCCCACAGCGCCCCTGGCCTCAGGAGGAGATGGAAGGGGGCATTTTCAGAAGTCTGGAGGGAACAGCTCTGCCATCTCCTCCCTCTTGTGCCCTTCTTCAGCCACTGCATGCCAGCGACCAGGCAGCCCAACGCATCCCCCCGTGCCTTCACAGTGATGGCAGCACTTCGCCCCCGGTGAAGCTGAAGCTGAGCAGAAATCAGACAGCACCTCAGAGTAAAGCAGTCCTGCTTTTCTGCGGCGTGCTGGTGATGGAAGTGATGGCGAGGCCTCCCTAAAGAGAAGTTTTCCAAGCCCACCGCCTCCACCGTAGGGAGTGCTGCCAGCTCGCACCACCAGTGACGTCATTCAGCGCCTTGCTTTTTATGGTGTCTGTGCTTTGAGGGTTTCCAAATTTGTGTCTTCACTCGTGACCTGTCCCCTGAACTCCATTCTTAGAAGTCTGTTGCCTAAATAGTACCTGCACGCGAGCGTCTGAGCTGGTGGCGGTGTGCGCCGTAGCATGGTGATCTGGCTGGCCTGGTTGCAGGCTCCCTGTTATCCCGTGCTCCTCGCTGACCTCGTTTTCTAACCTCTCGTTGCACATTCACTGAGTCACGCTGCCTCCCCGCTGGTCCTCAGAATCACCAAGCACTCTGCTGCCGCTGGGCTTTCCCCCCCGGCTTTTTCCATTTTTATTATGAAAGTTTTCAAACAGAAAAGCTGAAAGAATTGCACACTGAGCGCGTATGTAATTGCCACCTGCGTCGTTTAAGTTTTCTACATTTATTTTTTCATTTATTCATTGATCCATGTTACTTTTTGATGCATCATAGTAATGCCACAGGACTTCTGAACTTGGTGTTCTAACCTTGTAAGGCTCTTACTTCCAGCGTTCACATGGCTCCTTCCCTCACTTGCGCTGCCTGTCTGTCCAAAGAACACTTCTCAGAGAACCTTTTCTAACAACCCTCTGCCGATTGGCCTGATACTGTGTAATGTGCCCATTCATGCATTGTCTGTCAGCCCCTCTAGAGTGAGAGCTCCAGGAGGGAGGGGCTTCACCTGCATGTTCCACCTGTTCCTGTAGCATCTAGACAATGCCTGACTCATGGTAGGTGCATTTGGCAGAGACCTCACGTTCTCCACCAATAGCCATTCTCCTGTGTATGTTGTGGGAACTGCAAAACTCTACCTCCATCCTCGTAGGGTCCTGAGTGATCCCGAGGATTAGATTGACCTAAGATAGATTAAAAACATACATGTTTTTTTTAGAATAGGTTTTCACATGGCATGGGAATTCTCATAAGGAAGTGAAGACCAGAAGAAGTCGCTAAAGCAGTGACTTATTACTGAATTGGACAATGAGTGGTACAGTTAACCCTTGAACAACACAGGTTTGAACTGTGCAGGTCCACTTATATGTGGACTTCTAAAAATCTTTAATTTTTAGAGATTTGTGACAGTTTGAGAAAACTTGCAGACAAACTGTGTAGCCTAGAAATACTGGCCCCATGCCAAAATTAAGAAAAAAGTATGTCATGAATGCGTAAGATACATGTAGTACTGGTCTCCGTGTAAATTGACTGTTTATGGTACCAGTAAGGCCTCCTATCAACAGTAGGCTATTGGTAGTTAACTTTGGGGGAATCCAAAGTTACAAGCAGACTTTGGACTGTGTTAGGAGCACAGGGTTAGTGCTCCTAACCCTGTGTTGTTCAAGGGTCACCTTGTAGTTGTGAAAATGTGGTAAGGCAAAGGAGCTCGGACTAAGGTAGATTATTGGGTATGGAAGTAGCTAGAAAGGTAAGGGTTACTTTAACAAGGTTCATTAGAACAGAATTCCTTCAGCTGCAACTGTGTCATCCTTGACGTAAGGATGTGTCATCTTTCACATGGAAATTTCATCTTCTGCTTTTGAGAAACAGCATGGAGGTCAGAGTAATCTTTTTGTACCTGCTGTTTTTCAAGTGGCTTTAACTTAAATCGACAGTATACCAGAGTAGTATGTATAGCTAAATACACATTACTCAGAGTTAACGTCAATAGCCAGAATAAAAACTACATTTCCAAGCCTCCCTTTTGCCCCTTCTCTCTCCTTTTCCTCCTGGGTAGTTAGCCTAACCATATGACTGACCAGAGTCAAGCCAGTGAGAAGTGGACAGAAGTGATGTGTCACTTCTGGCATCAGCTCTTCTGGTATCAGCTCTTAAAGGGACTGCATGTGTGCTCACCTGCCTTTTCTCTCTTTTCTGCTGCCTAGATGGGAGGAGCCTCTGTGTACCTTGAAAAGTAATGAGCACCCAGGGTCTGCAGAGTCAGCCTCTCTGCAGTAAGTACAGTCGGTTATCTCCCTTCTTGGAGTTCTCCCAAGGAGAGCCTTACTGCTCAGAGATGTGTTTTCCCCCACACTGGGCTAACCCAGGCCTTTTGTGGCCCTTCCTACCCAGTCACAGCCTCCTCCAACCCCATCTCTCTCCTCCAGAAGGTACCTGCATCACATTTTCCTCCCTCTTTCAGGTGTTTCAGCTATGTTTTGTCACCTTGCGCTCCCTGAGCTTCCAGACATACTCCCATTCCTTCACCAGGTTCTCTTCCCTGACAGTTTCACTGCTGATCGCTCCTCACTAGAGCCCCAACCTCCTTACCTTAGCTCAGCTCCCAGTAGAAAGCTTTTCCCCCTTCCAGAATCACATGTAAGTCTGATGCCTCTGGAGCTTCTCCTGGAACAAGTGCTGTGCAGATCAGAATGCTTCACTGCACTGACGTACCCTTCACTCCTCACTGTCTCACGCGTATGGAGGCAGAAGAGAGAGGGCTTCCAGGTGGTCACTCCTTGGCCCCAGTAGCTTCCTGTTAGCTATAACACCTTCCATGTCTCCACATGGTGCCCCTCAATGGCTGCAGCCACGGCGTCCTTTTAGTAATGTTCCCGTCACATGTACGTTTCAGTGCACTGTCAGCTGAGCAGAGGACACCCATCAGGGTGTCCTACTCTCGACTCTCCTTCACGAAATGCTTTGTGATTCCTTCTTCTAACTCTAGACTCTCATGCTCAAATGCTGTCTCATTTGGACATTTGGTTCCCCCTTTCTCCCTCCTTTTCCTCCTGGGTAATTAACACAAAGAAGGTGCGTTGGTCACGTGTTTCCCCGTTTCACATGGGGCATTCTAGGCCCTGTCTTTCCCACAGGTGTCCCGAATTCCTTACTCAGGCTGTGTTTCCTAATAGGTTCATTACCGATCTCCTTTATCCTTTCCTTTTTTCTTCCAGCACTGTAGTAAACCTCTGTAGTATCACTAAGTATGGCCTAGGTCACTCTGGAAATTTGATCATTTTTCTGTTGTAAAGTATTCAAAGGGAAGAGCCATTGGAAGCAAATAGTTTTGTTTTGAGGGGTATAGCAGTTGAAAAATCAAATGCTTCAAAGAGGCCTTTTGTTACATGAGGGCATCATTCTAGGTATGAAGAAATTGGGAGGATGGGGACCCAGGAGAGTCTCTGCCAGGCTAAGCGCTGCTCAGCATTTGCCACAAAGTGATGAGGACCTGGGTGCTGACTTCTGATTTTACAGGGAAAAAAATAGGAAATATGAGTTTTCCCAGTTTACATCTTCTCTGTCAGGTCTTGAAGCTCTTGTCCTAGACCCAAATCCTGTTATTTATGTGTTTCACACAGTGTTTCTGTTGTTACTGGTGTATCAAAATGGTCATTTTCATAGAAATGTATGACTTTTCAGTGTGATTTTATAAAGATCATATGGCCACATTTTTCCTAGAGGGGACTTTATGAAAATCACTGGAACAGTAACATTTCACATATGAAAATTCACATGATTTGCACACTGGAGGGTGTCTCTCTGTTCTCACTCCTCTCAGGCTCCAGGTTACCTGCCCCTGGGGTGTTCGCATGGGCACCCTTACTTGGCACATACTCACTGGGTGCTGTCTAACGGGGACACAGGACAGGCCGAGAGTCGGCTTCCATGGGCTTAGACATGTGAATGGGCTGCTCATTTCCTGGAGTGACGTGTGTCTGAGTAGTGTAGAGGGGGACGCGCTGCTGCGTGGCAGAGTGCCTTTGGTGGTGGGAGAGGCAGCGTGGAATAAGATCAGGCTCTTTACATTAGGAGGCCAGGGAAGAACTCTCTCAGGAGGTAACATTTGAACTGAGCCATGATTTATGTGGAGGCACCATTTTGAAAACAGGCGGCGAACGCCCCAGGCAGAGGAGAGAGAGAGCCGATGCAAGTGGCCTGAGCAGCAGCATACTTGGTAAGTTTAGAGGAATGAAGGAAGGCCAGAGTGTTTAGGCGTAACGAGCAAGGGACAGAGGTGGGTGCTGGTGAGATGAGGAAAATGGACTGTAGGGGCACAAGTGGAGTGCTGTGGGGCGCTGGTTACTTCCTGGGTGGCTGTCTCACACCCGTGGGACTCATCAGTCAGCGGCGACAGTAGGGAGAGAGCAGAAGAGACACGACCAGGCCAAAGCCTTTCCACGGAACTCAGCGTCCCAGCATTCACTGTGAACACATTTACCCTCTGTGGTTTCCAGAACTTCGCTGCTTCAGTAGACTTGTTTACATCTCCTGTATTGATGGTTATGACTCTTTAAATGAGTGATGCTTTCCAGCTCTTTAGTCATTGACATGATGGACGTGGGAAGAGCCTTAGGAGAGTTAATTAGGGCAGTGCAGGAGGCAAGGCTGAGCTTACCTGGCTGTGATTTTTAACTTGCTTTTACATTTCTTTTTTGACACCCTGGTACTCTAGTCTGTGGTATGTCGACTTAAAACTAAAACAGTAAAAGTGGTAGCAGGTTTTCTGCCCTCTAAATTCCCACATTTAAAAATGTAGTGTGTCTGGGGTCAAAGGAGACTAAGTATCCTTCTCAAGAGAAAGGGGACGGTGCCAAGGCCCTGGGCTTGGTAAGTCCTTGAGCTGCGTCACCTGGAGGTAGCACCATTCGTCAGCTTCATGCTTCCTGCTGCCTCTTCAGCTGAGTCTGGGCAAGAGTGATACAAGAAAATGAAGAGGAACAGGATTGAGGTCCAAATGGGAGATCTTTTGTCAAAGATGTCCTAACAACATAGACGAGTCTCTTCTTCACGTGCTTTCTGGTAGTATAAAAAAAAGGTAGAATTAAGTGATTTTTTTTCCCTTTCTTGGTTAGTTAATATCTTCTCTGAAAATAAATATTTTTGTATACTTCTTGACAAAGCACTGCACCAGGCATTATTTTTAAAATAGAATATAAAATGTGAAAGACTTTGAAATGCGTTACACTGAGTAGATTGAATAACAGGAAGTAAACACAACTGTGATTTTAAATTGTTTTAAAATGGTTTTTAAAATCCAAATGTAAGTTTATGAAGTATTTCCAAGTTGTATGTGTGTATGTATTTATTTCTCATCTCTCCTGCAAAGTATTTGAGGTGGCTGATAAGAATGTTTGCAATAAAGTTACGGTGGACAGAAAATACAAGATGCCAAATGGACATACTTATGCTAAAAATGATTTTTTTAATCTGAAGTTCAGATTTATGCAAGTGCTCCTTTTTCTAAGTCTGGCAACCCCAAGTAAAGTGGGAAGCATGAAGAAAGCAACAGAAATAATACAGGGTGAAGTTTCTAGAAAAAGGAGTCTAATATAAGCACTAAAGTCGGGTCATAGTTTTGATTCGGGGAGTCCTGGTTGCCAGACAAAGAATATTTATAATTATTTACAAGATGTATATTGCCCAGAAAGGAGGAGGAAAAGAAAAAAAAAAAACAAATAGTTCCATGGGGCAAGAAAGATCTTCTGATTTTAAGTTTGAACGAAAAATTTTTCATGGATCTCCATTAAAGGTACACTTTGTGATGATGAGGGTAGTGTTGGTAATATCTACTTTTTATTGATCATTTTATTGACTAGACAATGACTTCTGAAGAGCAGATTTTTAAAGTCAGTTTTATCAATTTTTCCTTTTGTAATTCATGCTTTTGCAATTATACCTATTAAACCTTTCCCCAGTCCAAGGTCAAAATGTTTTCTCCCCTGTTTTCTCTTAGCAGTTTTATAGTTTCAGCTTTTATATTCATGCCTAATAGGGCATGGCTGCGCCCTCACCCAAATCTCATCTTGAATTGCAGCTCCCATAATTCCCTCCTGTTGCGGGAGGGACCAGTGGGAGATAATTGAATCATGGGGCCGTTTCCCCCGGACTGTTCCCGTGGTAGTAAGTCTCATGAGAGCTGATCGTTTTCTAAGGGGAAACCTCTTTCACTTAGCTTTCCTTCTTTTGTCTTCTGCCATGTGAGATGTACCTTTCACCTTTTGCGTGATGTGAAGCCTCCCCAGCCATATGGAACCATAAGTCCATTAAACCTCTTTTTTTCCTCATAGATTACCCAGCCTCGGGTATGTCTTTATCAGCAACCTGAGAACAGGCTACTGCAAGACCTTTTATCATTTTGCAGTTCGTTTTGTCACACGATGCAAAGGCTAGGTGCAAGTTTATGGTTTTGCATATTTGAGCATTTGTTGAAAATGTATTCCGTTGGCCAGGCACAGTGGCTCATGCCTATAATAATCCCAGCAGTTTGAGAGGATGGGGCAGGCCAATTACTTGAGGCCAGGAGTTCGAGACCAACCTGGGCAACGTGGCAAAAACCTGTCTCTACTAAAAATACAAAAAATTAGCCAGGTGTAGTGGTGCACGCCTCTAATTCCAGCTACTTAGCCTGAAGCATGAGAATCACTTGAACCTGGGAGGCAGAGGTTGCAGTAAGCCGAGATTGAGACACTGCATTCCAGGCTGCACTCCACTCTGTCCCAAAAAAAAAAAAAAAAAAAAAGAAAATGTAATCTCAACTCTCTTGCCATGGACTTTTATCAGAAATCAGTTGACTGTGTGAGCCTATGGGCGTCTCCTGAGATTTCTTTTGGCTATTCCGTGTTCTTTACATTTCCATATGAAATGTTGATGTGGCTTGTGGATTTCTACAAAAAAAAAAAAAAAAAAAAAAAAACTTGTGGGATTTTTATTGAGATTGTATTGAATATACAGAGTAATTTGGGGAAAATATTGAGAATAATATCAAGTTGTCTGGCTAATGAACAAGGTGTATCTCTCCATTTATTTAAGTCCTTTTTATTTTCAGCAATATTTTGTCTTTTTCATGTGTATATCCTTCATCCTGTGTCATGTCAAATCCCTAAGCATTTGTCATCCTGTGTCATGTCAAATCCCTAAGCATCCTGTGTCATGTCAAATCCCTTAGGGATTTCATATCACATCCCTAAGCATTTCCAATATTTTGATGCTATTATACTGATACTGTTTGTTTTAATTTCAATTTCTGATTGCTACTTACATGAAAATTACAATTGATTTTGTGTGTTTTTCTTGAATCCTGCATCCTTAAACTCACTCATATACTCTAGTACCTTGTTTGTTAATCATATCTGATATTCTACATACAGGATCAGACTTACGCAAATAAAGTTATTATATTACTATTTTTCCAATCTGGATGCCACTGGGTGGAACTTCTGGTAGGGGGTGTGCTGATTGCATTGGCTGGAATTTTCCAAACAGTGGTGAGAAGAGACATCCTGTCTGTCTTCATAATCGCAGGGGGAAGCATTCAGTCTCCTACACAACCTTTATCTGGTTTAGGAATGTCTACAGAAAAGGGGGCAGGAGCAGCTTTCAGATTATAGGTAGATTTAAAATTTTTCTGATTGACGATTGGTTGAAAGAGTTATTGTCAGTAGAAAGGTTGCCGGGCTCATGCCTGAAATCCCAGCACTTTGGGAAGCCGAGGTGGGTGGATCACTTGAGGTCAGGAGTTTGAGACCAGCTTGGCCAACATGGCAAAACCCTGTCTCTACTCAAAGTATACAAATTAGCCAGGCATGGTGTCATGCGCCTGTAATCCCAGATACTCAGGAGGCTGAGGCAGGAGAATCGCTTTAACCCTGGAGGGGAAGGTTGCAGTGAGCCAAGATCTCACCACTGCGCTCCAGCCTGAGGGACAGAGTGAGACTCCATCTCAAAAAAAAAAAGAGAGAAAGGAATGTCTGAGTTGTGGAGAAACTTTTATCATGCAGATAAAGCCTCTAAGCAGGCTTCACTGAGAACAGATTGTAAATGTTTCTTATCAGACAAAAGATATGTGTTGATGTTGATGCTGGAGGGTGGAATGAGGCATGTCTGCACCCCCACTTCCCCGAACTCGTCTTTCAGGTTAAATTTTAGAGTGCCCTGGCTGAGAAGGATGGCCATTCAGGTGGTTGGGGGACCTTAGGATTTTGTTTTTGGTTTACAAGAAGTTCCATTCTACTCCTAGTTCTGCATTGTAAATCGGTGTTGGATATTGTTGATACTTTTTCTCCTGAGATGATCTTGTGGTTTGGGGTACATTGTTATGGGGTAACTTGTGCCCCCTGGAAAAGATATGTTAAAGTCCTAACCTCCACTACTCTAGGATATCTGTATTTGTAAATAGTGCTCTTGTAGATATAATGAGTTAGGATGAGGTATACCAGAGTATGGTGGGTCCCTAATCCAGCATGTCTGCTGTCCTTTTGAGAAGACAGCCATATAGAGACAAAGACACATGGGAGAATGGCATTTACTTATGCTGTCTTTGTTCAGTTTTGTATTGTTTTTCCCCATCCCTGGTAGTGGGTGACTGTCTAGTTTGGGTATCAGGATAATATTGAACTCAGAGAATGAATAAGAAATTATTTCTTCCTTTTCAGTTTTCTTGAACACATCGTGTACAATTACCATTGGTTTTTAAATAACAGTTTCATTGAGCAGTAATTCATATATCATACAATTAACTCTTCAAAAGTACATAATTCAGTATTTTTGTATGTTGTAGAACCATTTTCTAGTTCCAGAATATTTTCATCATCCCCAACAGCATCCTTATACTCATTAAAAGTCATTTGCTATTCCCTCCCCCTACAACTCTAATCACTCACTAATTTACTTTCTGTTTCTATAAATTGGCTATTTGGGATATTTCATATATATGGAAATACATAGTTTAATTTTTTTGTTGTTCTCTTCACTTTGTTTTCAAGATTCCTTCATGTTTGTAGCACGGATCAGTACTTCATTCCTTGTTATTCCTAAATCATATTCCATGAGATGAGTGTGTCCCATTTGTGTATCCATTCATCAGTTGATGGACTTGTCAGTTGCTTTCACATTTTGGCTATTTTGAATAACATTGCTATGAACATTTGCAAATTGTTGTATAAACATCTAGTTTCTCTTCTTGAATATATATCTGGGAGCTGGGTCATATGGCAAATCTATGTCTGACCTTTAAAGGAACTGCCAGACTGTTTTCCAGAGTGCCTGCACCATTAACGTTTCCACCAGCAGTTTGTGAGGGTTTCCGTTTCTCCACATACTCACCAACCGCTTGGTACTGTCTGTGTTTTTTATTATACTCCCTCTATGGAGTATGAAGCAATATTATCATGGTGGTTTCAATTTGCATTTTTTTTTCTTTCTTTCTTTTTTTTTTTTTTTTTCTTAGACAGGGTCTCATTCTGTCACCCAGGCTAGAGTACAGTGGCATGATCTCTGCTCACTGCAACCTCCGCCTCCTGGGTTCAAGCAATTATTCTGACTCAGCCTCCAAAGTAGCTGGGAATACAGGCACATGCCACCAAACCCAGCTAATTTTTGTATTTTTAGTAGAGATGAGGTTTCACCATGTTGGCCAGGCTGGTCTCAAACTCCTGACCTCTGGTGATGCGCCCACCTTGGCCTCCCAGAGTGCTGGGATTACAGTTGCAACCCATCAGGCCCACCCATTAATTTGCATTTTCTTGATGGTAGATGATATTGACCATCTTTTCCTGTGTTTATTGACTATATTCATACCTTCTTTGGAGAAATATTTGTTCAGATCGATCTTTTGCTCTTTCAAAAATTGGATCACTTTTTAAATTAGTGAGTTGTAAGAAACATATCATGTGAATACAAGTCCCTTACTAGGTATCAGATTTATAAACTATTTCCCTTGCAGGTTGTCTTTTCACTTTCTTGATACATCCTTTACAGCAGATCAGTTTTAGATTTTGATGATGTCTAGTTTATCTATTTTCTCTTTTGTTGCTTATGCTCTTGGCATCATTCATACGAAATTATTGTCTGACCTAAGGTCGCAAGACTTACTCCTGTGTTTTCTGTATCTTTTGTACATTTATTTATTTATTTATTTATTTATTTATTTATTTATTTTGAGGTGGAGTCAAGCTTGCTCTGTTGCCCAGTCTAGAGTGTGCTAGCACGATCTCCACTCACTGCAACCTTCACTTCCTGGGCTCAGTCCACCTCTTGCCTCAGCCTCCGGAGTACTTGGGACTATAGGTTTGTGTCACCGTGTCTGGCTAAATTTTGTATTTTTTGTAGAGATGGGGATTCGCCACATTGCCCAGGCTGTTCTCAAACTCCTGAGCTCAAGCAATCCACCTGCCTTGGCCTCCCAAAGTGCTGGGACTAGAGGCATAAGCCTCTGTGCCCAACCATATTTAGCTATTATATTTAAGTTTTGATCTATCTTAATTTTTATTATTATTCTACTTTAAGTTCTGGGGTACCTGTGCAGAATGTGCAGGCTTGTTACATAGGTATACACGTGGTATGGTGGTTTGCTGCACCCATCAACTCGCCATCTACATTAAGTATTTATTCTAATGCTGTTCCTCCCCTAGCCCCTCACTCCCTGACAGGCCCCGTGTGTGATGTTCCCCTCCCTGTGTCCATGTGTTCTCATTGTTCAGTTCCTACTTGTTAATGAGAACATGTGGTGTTTCATTTTCTGTTCCTGTGTTTGCTAAGAATGATGGTTTCCAGCTTGCTTCATGTCCCTGCAAAGGACATGAACTCATCCTTTTTTATGGCTGCATAGTATTCCATGGTATATATGTGCCACATTTTCTTTATCCAGTCTGTCATTGATGGGCATTTGGGTTGGTTCCAAGTCTTTGCTATTGTAAACAGTGCTGCAGTAAACATACGTGTGCATGTGTCTTTACAGTATAATTTATAATCCTTTGGGCATATGCACAGTAATGGGATTGATGGGTCAAATGGTATTTCTTAAAGAGTTTTTAGGCTGAGACAGTGGAGTTTTCATGTCATCTGCAAAGAGATACAATTTGACTTCCTCTCTTTCTATTTGAATACACTATTTCTTTCTCTTGCCTGATTGCCGTAGCCAGAACTTGCAATGCTATGTTGAATAGGAGTGGTGAGTGAGGACATCTTTGTCTTGTGCTGGTTTTCAGAGAGAACACTTCTAACTTCTCCCCATTCAATATGGTACCGGCTGTGGGTTTGCCATAAATAGCTCTTATTATTTTGAGATATGTTCCATTAATACCTAGTTTATTGAGAGTTTTTAGCATGAAGCGCTGTTGAATTTTATCGAAGGCCTTTGCTGCATCTATTGAGATAATCGTGGTTTTCGTCATCAGTTCTGTTTATGTGATGGATTACGTTTATTGATTTGCATATGTTGAATCAGCCTTGCATCCCAGAGATGAAACCGACTTGATCATGGTGGATAAGCCTTATGATGTGCTGCTGGATTCAGTTTGCCAATATTTTATTGTGGATTTTCAAATTGATGTTCATCAGGGATATTGGCCTGAAATTTTCTTTGTTTATTTTGTCTGTCAGCTTTTGGTATCAGGATGACACTGGCCTCATAAAATGACTTAGGGAAGAGTCCTTCTTTTTCTATTGTTTGGAATAGTTTCAGAAGGAATGGTACTTCTGGTAGAATTTGGCTGTCAATCTGTCTGGTCCTCGGCTTTTTTTGGTTGGTAGGCTATTTATTACTGCCTCAATTTCAGAGCTTGTTATTGGTCTGTTCAGGATTTGACTTCTTCCTTTTTTAGTCTTGGGAGGGTTTGTGTGTCCACGGATTTATCCATTACTTCTAGATTTTCTAGTTTATTTATGTAGAGGTGTGCATAGTATTCTCTGATGGTAGTTTGTATTTCTGTGGGATCAGTGGTGATCTCTTCTTTATCATTTTTTATTGTGTCTATTTGATTCTTCTCTCTTTTCCCTTTTATTAGTTTGGCTAGTGGTCTGTCTGTTTTGTTAATCTTTTCAAAAAACCAACTCCTGGACTCACTGATTTTTTTTAAAGAGTTTTTCATGTCTCTATCTCTTTGAGTTCTGCTCTGATCTTATGTCTTGTCTTCTGCTGGCTTTTGAATTTGTTTGCTCTTGCTTCTCTAGTTCTTTTAATTGCGATGTTAGGGTGTTGATTTCAGGTTTCTTGCTTTCTCCTGTGGGCGTTCAGTGCTATAAATTTCCCTCTAAACACTGCTTTAGCTGTGTTCCAGAGATTCTGGTATGTTGTATCTTTGTTTTCCTTGTTTTCAAATAACTTATTTCTGCCTTAATTTTGTTATTTATCCAATAGTTATTCAGGAGCACGTTGTTCAGTTTCCATGTAGTTGTGCAGTTTTGAGTGAGTTTCTTAATCCTGAGTTCTAATTTGATTGCACTGCGGTCTGAGAGACTGTTTGTTATGATTTCCCTTCTTTTGCATTTGCTGAGAAATGTTTTACTTCCAATTATGTGGTCAGTTTTAGAATAATTGTGATGTGGTGCTGAGAAGAATGTATATTCTATTGATTTGGGGTGGAGAGTTCTGTAGATGTCTATTAGGTCTGCTTGGTCCAGAGCTAAGTGCAAGTCCTGAATATCCTTGTTAATTTTCTATCTTGTTGATCTAATATTGACAGTGGGGTGTTAAAGTCTCCCACTATGATTGTGTGGGAGTCTAAGTCTCTTCGTAGGTCTCTAAGAACTTGCTCTATGAATTTGGGTGTTCCTGTATTGGGTGCATATATATTTAGGATTGTTAGCTCTTCTTGTTGCACTGATCCCTTTACCATTATGTAATGGCTTTCTTTGTCTCTTTTGATCTTTGTTAGTTTAAAGTCTGTTTTATCAGAGACTAGGATTGCAACCCCTGCTATTTTTGCTTTCCATTTGCTTGGTAAATCTTCCTCCATCCCTTTATTTTGAGCCTATGTGTGTCTTTGCATGTGAGATGGGTCTCTTAAATACAGCACACAGATGGGTCTTGACTCTTTATCCAGTTTGCCAGTCTGTGTCTTTTAATTGGGGCATTTAGCCTATTTACATTTAGGGTTAATATTGTTATGTTTGAATTTATTCCTGTCATGATGATGCTAGCTGGTTATTTTGCTCATTTGTTGATGCAGTTTCTTCATAGTGTCTTTATAATTTGGTATATTTTTGCAGTGACTGGTTTTTCCTTTCCATATTTCCATATTTAATGCTTCCTTCAGGAGCTCTTGTAAGATAGACCTGGTGGTGACAAAATATCTTGGCATTTGCTTGTCTGAAAAGGATTTTATTTTTCCTTTGCTTATGAAGCTTAGTTTGGCTGGATATGCAATTCTCGGCTGAAAATTCTTTTCTTTAAGAATGTTAAATATTGGCCCCACTCTCTTCTGGCTTGTAGGGTTTCTGCCGAGAGATCCACTGTTACTCTGATGGGCTTTGCTTTGTGGGTAACCCAACCTTTCTGTCTGGCTGCCCTTAACATTTTTCCTTCATTTCAACCTTGGTGAATCTGACGATAATGTGCCTTGGGGTTGTCCTTCTCGAGGAGTCTCTTTGTGGTATTTTCTGTATTTCCTGAATTTGAATGTTGGTGTCTTGCTAGGTTGGGGAAGTTCTCTTGGATAATATTCTGAATTGTGTTTTCCAACTTGGTTCCATTCTCCCTATTACTTTCAGGTACACCAATCAAACCTTGGTTTGGTCTTTCAAATAGTCCCATATTTCTTGGAGGCTTTGTTTGTTCATTTTCTTTCTTTTTTCTCTAATCTTATCTTGATGCTTTATTTCATTAAGTTGATCTTCAATCTCTGATATCCTTAATTCCGCTTGATCGATTTGGCAGAATTGCCGATACTTGCCAATACTTGGTTGATACTTGTGTATGCTTCACAGAGTTCTCGTGCTGTGTTTTTCAGCTCCATCGGGTCATTTATGTTCTTCTCTAAACTGAGTATTCTAGTTAGCAATTCCTCTAGCCTTTTTTCAAGGTTCTTAGCTTCCTTACAATGGGTTAGAACATGCTCCTTTTGCTCAGAGGAGTTGCTTCTGTTAATTCGTCAAATTCATTCTCCGTCCAGTTTTGTTTCCTCACTGGCAATAAGTTGTGATCTTTTGGAGGAGAAGAGACATTGTGCTTTTGGGAATTTTCAGCCCTTTTGCACTGGTTTTTTATCATCTTCATGGATTTATCTACCTTTGGTCTTTGATGTTGGTGACCTTTGGATGGGGTTTTTGTGTGGATGTCCTTCTTGTTGATGTTGATGCTATTGCTTTCTGTTTGTTAATTTTCCTTCTAGTTGTCAGGCCCCTCTTCTGCAGATCTGCTGGAGTTTGCTGGAGGTCCACTCCAGACCCTGTTTGCCTGGGTTTTACCAGCAGAGGCTGCAGAACAGCAAAGATTGCTGCCTGCTCCTTTCTCTGGAAGCTTCGTCCCAGAGGGGCACCTGCCAGATGCCAGCCAGAGCTCTCCTATACAAGGTGTCTGTTGATCCCTGCTGGAAGATGTTTGCCAGTCAGGAGGCATGTGGGTCAGGGACCCACTTGAGAAGGCAGCCTGTCCCTTAGCAGAGCTCGAGTGCTGTGATGCGAGATCCGCTGCTCTCTTCAGAGCCAGCAGGCAAAAACATTTAAGTCTGCTGAAGCTGTGCCCATGGCCACCCCTTCCCCCAGGTGCTCTGTCCCAGGGAGATGGGAGTTTCATCTGTAAGACCCTGACTGGGGCTGCTGCCTTTATTTCAGAGATGCCCTGCCCAGAGAGGAGGAATCTAGAGAAGCAGTCTGGCTACAGCAGCTTTGCTGAGCTGTGGTGGGCTCTGTCCAGTTCAAAATTTCTGGAGGCTTTACTTACACTGTGAGGGGAAAACCACCTATTCAAGCCTCAGTAATGGTCGGTGCCTCTGCCCCCACCAAGCTCAAGTGTCCCAGGTTGACTTCTGATTGCTATGCTGGCAGCAAGAATTCCAAGCCAGAGTGTCTTAGTGAGCTGGGCTCTGTGGGATGGGATCGCTGAGCTAGACCACTTGGCTCCCTGGCCTCAGCCCCCTTTCCAGGGGAGTGAACGGTTCTGTCTCACTGTCATTCCAGGTGCTGCTAGCATATGAAAAAAAACTTCTGCAGCTAGCTTGGTGTCTGTCCAAAGGGCCGCTCAGTTTTGTGCTTGAGACCCAGGACCCTGGTTGTGTAGACACTCGAGGGAATCTCCTGGTCTACAGGTCACAAAGACCATGGGAAAAGCATAGCATGTGGGCTGGGGTGCACCGTTCCTCAGGGTACAGTCCCCCATGGCTTCCCTTGGCTGGAGAGGGAGTTCCCCGACCCCTTGTGCTTCCCGGGTGAGACGGTGCCCCACGCTGCTTCAGCTCGCCATCTGTGGGCTGCACTCACTGTCTAACCAGTCCCAGTGAGATGAGGCAGGTGCCTCAGATGGAGATGCAGAAGTCACCAGCCTTCCGTGTTGATCTTGCTGGGGCTGCAGACCAGAGCTGCTCCTATTTGGCCATCTTACCAGCCACCAATCAAGTTAATTTTTTTATATGGTGTGATGTGGGGTCCAACTTTATTTTTTTTATATGTAGATATCCAATTGTCTCAGTACCATTTGTAGAGAAGACTATTTTCCCCCTATTGAATTGTCTTGGAACCCTTGTTAAAAACCAATTGACACATATGTAAAGGTTCGTCTGGGCTCTTAATTCTATCCCATTGGTCTGTATATCTCTCTTATGCCGACGCCACATTTATTGGATTACTGTTGCTTTGTAGTAAATTTTAAAATTAGGAAGTCAGAGTCCTCCAACCTTGTTCTTTTGTAATGTTTTGGCTATTCTTGGTTCCTGGCATTTCCATATGAATTTTAGGATCTGCTTATCAATTTGTGCCAAACTAGACAACTTGATAGAGAACGCTTTGAATCTGCAGATCAGTTTTGAGTGTTTTGCCATCTTTACAATGTTTAGTCTTCTAATTTATGAACAATGCAAGTCTTTTAAATTTACGTAGACTTCCTTTAATTTTTTAATGTTTTTTAATGTTTTGTACTTTTCAGTATGTATTTTGCTACCTTTATTCCTAAATATGCTACTTATTTTAATGCTATTACAAATGAAATTATTTTCTTAGTTTCAACTCCAGATTGTTCATTGTTAGTGTATAGAAATACAATTGATTTTTGGCCAGGCGCGGTGGCTCACGCCTGTAATCCCAGCACTTTGGGAGGCTGAGGTGGGCGGATCACGAGGTCAAGAGATTGAGGCCATCCTGGCCAACATGGTGAAACCCTGTCTCTACTAAAAATACAAAAATTAGCTGGGCGTTGTGGCACGTGCTTGTGGTCCCAACTACTCAGAAGGCTGAGGCTGAAGAATTGCTTGAACCCAGGAGGCAGAGGTTGCAGTGAGCTGGGATTGTGCCACTGCACTCCAGCCTGGCAGCAGAGCAAGACTCCATCTCAAAAAAAAAAATTGATTTTTGTATATTGATCTCATATCCTGCAGCCTTGCTGAACTTGTTTATTAGTCCTAAAGGTTTTTTTAAAGGATTCATTAGAATTTTCTATGTATAAGACTGTGTCTTCTGCAAATAGAGACAGTTTTGCTTCTTTTTGGGTGCTAGTTTTCTTATGTATTTTTCTAGACAGAACCTCCATCATAATAATGAATATAGAAAGAGTGGACATCTCTCTTTGTTCATGGTCTTAGGAAAAGGAAGTTTACTCTTTTGCCATTAAGTATGTTAGCACTAGGTTTTTCATAGATGTCTTTTATCAGTTGAGAAAGTTCCCTTCTGTTCCTAATTTGCTGAGTGTTTTTAATACATTTTTTGTGAGGTGCTTCTTTTGTGACAGTTGAGAAGATCATGTCGTTTTTGTTCTTTCTTCTAATGCTACTTTATATAACATTGATTGATTTTCAGATGTTAAACTAATTTTGAATTCCTAGGATAAATCCCACTTGGTGTAATGATCTATAATACTTTTCACATATTGCTGATATGGTTTGCTACTATCTTATTGAGGGTTTTGGCATGTATATTCTGAAGGGATATTGACCTATAGTGGGCTTTTGTTTTTATTGTTGTTTGTAATGTTTTTTTCTGGTTTGGGTGTCAGGGTGGTGCTCCCCTCAGAGAATGAGTTGAGACGTGTCCCCTTTTTCTTAGTTTTGTGAAAGACTTTGTGTAGAATTGGTATTACTTCTTCCTTAAATGTTTGGGAGAATTCACCAGTAAAGCTGTCTACTTCTGTAGTATTTATGTTTTTGTTGTTGCTTTGTTTTTTTGTAGGATGATTTTTAGCCATAAATTTATTTTCTCTAATGGATAATGTGCTACCCAGGTTCTCTGTTTCTTCCTTAGTGAGCCTCGCCCTGATTTGTTCTCTCTGTTACTTCGTCCTATTAACTCTAGCTGCCTTGGTCTTTCAGGACTTTTTGCTTTGTCTCCTCAACTTAAGTAATCCACTGGGATCCACTTCAGTTGTCCTTCCTGCACATTGGCCTGGAAACTCTCTCAAGTCTGTAATCTGGGACAGTAGGAGAGGTCTCATCCTATTTATGTCTCATCTCTTAGGGATCGCTGTCCTTCATTATCTTATGTTCTAGTATCTCAACCATTGCTTCATACATTTGTATGCTAGTTTGTTATTTCAGGCAGCTGGGTATTACCCTTCCCTGTTAAGCCAGGGAAAATGGAAAGATTTTATACCTGCAAAATATTTATTTTTTGTGGCAAAGCAAAACAAAAAAAGACATTTTTAGATCTACAAGGATCCAGAAAATAAACTACCATTTAAAATATTACTTATGATAAACATCCTCCAGTTACTTGAACTAAAAAATAAAGACATATCAGAGTAGATTGAGATAGAAGCCTACTTCAGTCTCACCAAGTATCTAAATTCTATGAAAATAGAGAAGGGTTAAATATATCTTATAGTGCTGATAACACAGAAAAAGCTATTGTTAATGGAAACGAAATGTTGTACAATTATGAGATGACTAAACTAAGACAAAGAAATTTCACTCCAAAAAAGACTACAACCAGTATCTCTTGTAAACTTATATAAAACTCCTCAGCAAAATATTAGCAATTCAAATACATCAATGTATAAAGAGAATGAACAGAGCAGGATTTATTCCAGATGTGTCAGGCTTGTTCAACATTAAAACATTAATTAATGTATTTTACCATATAAACAGGTTAAATACTACATGATTATATGGATTGATACAGAAGAAAGTAATTGACAAAACCAGCACCTATTCATGATAAAAAATTATCACACTAGAATCAGAGAGGGAATCTTCTTAACCTGATAAAGGGCATCTATAAAAATCTACAGCTAGCATCATACTTAATAATGAATTACTAAATCCTTTCTCTCTAACATTGGGTACAAGGCAAGAGTGTCTACTCACAGTAAGCTCATTTAACATCCTAGAGGAAGTTCTAGCCAGTGCAGTAGGGTAAGGAAAGAAATAAAAGGAATACCCATTGCAACGGAAGAAATAAACCTATCTGCATTTGCAGGTGACACAATTATCTATGTAGAAAATGTCAAAGAATCTTCAAAAAGACTCCTAGAATTAATAAGTGAGTTCAGCAAGGTTTCAGGATACAAGCTCAATAAGCATAACTCATCAAAATGTATACATTAAGTGCAAGTTTTTATATATCAATTATACCTCACTAGTAAATCAGTTGCATTTCTGTTACTAACATACACTAACAATGAATAGATTCCAGAAGAAGCAAGAGTCTGACATGACCATGGGGAAGCAAAAGAAAACAAGAAAGTATGCGAGCATGAAGCGAATGCTTAGTCTCAGGTCAAAGGCTTAAAGAGAAGGATAGATTAAAACCTAAAAAGGAAGAAAAGAACGATCATAGAGTGCTAAAGGAGAAGTTCCTCAACACCGTTCCTGCTTATTTTTCCAATACAGTACACAGCTGGGCCCATCTTACCGCATCCTTGTGGATACCAACTTTATCAACTTTTTGGTTAAAGCCAAGCTGGACTTGTGCAGTCAGTGATGGACAGTCTGTATGCCAAGTGTATCCCTTGTGTGACTGAGTGTATAATGGTTGAAACTGACAAATTGTGGCAGGAGTATCGGGTGGCTCCAAGGATCATCAGGGATCCAAGATTTGAACGGTTACCATGCACACATGCAGGAACCCTTGCAGATGACTGCCTGAAACAGTAACTCAGCATTAAGTGTCACATTGTGGCCACAGTGGACCAGAGACCCTAAAAGAGTGATCCATAAGATTCCTAGAGTTCCTATCATGTACATTTCTAACCATAGATACAGATGGAACTGATGCCAGATGATTATGGAGCCCCTCGGTTCTAATTCTTACAAGACAGAGCTCCTCTGCCTTTCTTAGACCAGCTTTCTCTAGCTGCCAGTTCATTAAACATGCAATACCACAGGACAGCAGCCTTTTCAGGGATGGTGCTGGAGCAATTGGGTGCACAGTGGCAAAACAAAACAATAAAATTCTCTACCTACACCTCATATTTTATATAAAAATTAACCCCAAATTGAGTTAATTTAAATGTAAGTTAAATAAACATAAACTATAAAACCTTTAGAAAAAAATATAGGAGAAAGTCCTCAGGACACGTATTTTGGCAAAGAGTTTGTTGTACTTGCCACCACAAGCACGGTTGCTAAGAGCTAAAACCAGCAATTGGAGTTCATCAAAATTAACTTTTTTTCTCTGCAGAAGACTCAGTAAAATGTATAAAAAGGCAAGCTACCGACTGGGAGAAAATATTTTCAAAACCATGTATCTGAGAAAGGCGTTGTATCTAGAATGTTTAAAGAACTTTCAAATATCAAGAATAAAGAAATAAACATCCAAGTCATGAATAAACAAAAAAACATTCAAGTCATGAATAAACAAAAGTCATGAATACGTGATAAGACGTTCACTATCAGTTGCCCTTAGGGAAATGTGAATTTAAACTGCAATGAGATACCATCACCTGCCTATCAGAATGGAAAAAAAAAAATGATAACACTAAGTGCTAGGGGAGAGGCTGAGAAACTGGACCTTTTGGACATTGATGCTAGGAATATAAAATGGTAAAACACTAGAGCCGCCTCAGAAAACAGTTTGGCAGTTTCTTAAAAAACTCAGTATGAGTCTCCCGTACAACCTAGCCCTTGTACTCTTGGACATTTATCCCGGAGGAATGAAAGCTAATGTTCACACGAAAACTTGTACAAATGTTCACAGTAATTTTATTTGAAATAGCTCCAAATCGGGAACAACTCAAATTTTCTTTATGGTGAGTTAGTTAAACTATGGTACATCTATGTCATGGAATACTACTCAATAATAAAAATAAATGAACTATTGATATACAAAAAGCTTGAATGGATTTTAAAGAAAGTATGCTGAGTGAAGAAAACCATATATACAGTGTGATTCCATTTATGTAACATACTTGAAATGACAAAATGGCAAACCAGTTTGTGGTCACCAGGGGTTAGGGCTGAAGGAGAGTGAGAGTTGACTCTTACTATGATGGGATCCTTGTGATGGAGTTCTTCTTTATATTGGTGGTGGTGATTGTCATCAAATCTACACGTTATTTAGTTGCACAGAGATAAATACAATGTGTACACACACATGTAAAATTAGTACAACCAGAATAAGGTTGATGGTTAATTTCCTAGTCGTGATATTGTACCATAGTTATTATACAGGATGTTTCCATTTGGAAAACTGGGTGGAGTATATATGGACTCTCTCTGTATTGGTTCTTAGAACTGCATGTGAATCTACAAATATCTTGGACCTCTGCTTACACCATATATAAAAATTAACTCAAAATGTATCAAAGACCTCAATGTAAAAAGCTAAAGCTATAAAGCCCTTAGAAGAAAACATGGGCATGACTGGGTGCAGTGACTCTTGCCTGTACTCTCAGCACTTTGGGGAAGACAAGGCAGGATAATTAATGCTTGAGCCCAAGAGTTCAAGACTAGCCTTGGCAACATGGTGAGACCTGTCTCTACGCAAAATTTAAAAATTAGCTAGGTGTGACAGTGCACCCCTGTGGTCCCAGGTACTCGGGAGGCTGAGGTGGGAGGATTGCTTGAAGTCAGGAGGTTGAGGCTGCAAGTAAGCTATATTTGCACCACTGCACTCCAGCCTGGGTGACAGAGAGAGATGCTGCCTCCCAAAAAACAAAAACAAGAATAAATAATGAAAACATTATTAGCTATATGTCACTGAAATCATACATATACCCGAGTAAAAAAAGTTGTTAGAGTTTTTCAAAATTAAAAACATTTTTTACTTCGAAGCACAATATCAAGAAAGTGAAAAGACAACTTGCAGAAAGGAAAAGAAGTTTTTACTTATAATGTAACTATAAGGGACTCGTGTTTAAAATATGTAAAGAACTCTTAGAACTCAACCATATAAAGACAAATGACCTATTTCTTAAATGGGCAAAGGGTCTGCACAGACAGTTCTCCAAAGATAAGCAAAGGGCCAATCAGCACCTGAAAATATACTCCCCATCATTAGCCATCAGGGAAGTACATCTGAAAACCACAGGGAGTGACTACTCCAGACCTGCTAGGATAACTGCAACTGAAAAAACATAATAATAAGTATCAGTGAAAATGGAATTTTCATACATTGCTGGTACAAGTGGCAGCTTTGGAAAACAGTCTGGCAGTTCTTCAACAGGTTAAATATAGAGTTACTATGAAGCAAATCAGTGGATACAAAGTTACAGTTCAGTAGGAGGAATATGGGTCTAGGGTTTCACCACATTATAGTAAGTATAATATATATTTCAAAATAGCTAGAAGGGAGGATTCTGAATGTTCTCACCACAAGTAAAGGATATATGTATGGATATGTTAATTACCCTAATTTGAATATTACACATTGTATATGTGTATCAGAACCTCACACTCTATCCCATAAAATGTATAATTATGTGTCAATAAAAATAAAATAATAGAAAAACTTTTTAAAAGAAGAAATGACTATATAGGACTTCTGATTTTGTGCTGTTATCTTTGAGCAACTGTATACACTTTGAAAAAAATACATTTAAAAAATGTTTAGGCTGGGCACAGTGGCTTATGCCTGTAATCCCAGGACTTTGGGAGGCTGAAGAAAAGGGATTACTTGAACCCAGGAGTTCAAAACTAGCCTGGACAACATAGGGAGATAGGGAGACCACATCTCTACCCCCTTCCCCCCAAAATAAAAATCAATTAGCTGAGCATGATGATGCTGTGTGCCTTTGCTCCCAGCTACTCAGGAGGCTGAGGGAGGAGGATCACTTGAGCCCAGGAGTTTGAGGCTACAGTGAGCTGTGACCACACCACTGCACTCCAGCCTGGGCAACACAGTGAGACCTCGTTTCAAAAAAAAAAAAGTAAAAAAGTATTTTGCAGACTACTAAGGCAGACACCCCCATTATGAAGCCAAGTTTTATTGTGCTTTTTGAGTAATACTAATACCATCTTCAACAGAATTTAAATAGTCATATTTGTTAATTTTCAGCTTCCTAATGAAGATCCTGAGATTTTTGATGTCTCATCCAAGTGTCTGTCTATACTGGTTCAGCTGTATGGAGGGGAAAACCCAGACAGCCTCTCTCCTGAAAATGCAGAAATTTTCGCTCATTTGCTGACATCCAAGAAGGACCCAAAGGAGCAGAAGCTTCTGTTAAGGATTCTCAGAAGAATGGTGAGTTCATCCAGAAACTCGGGACACTGTGGGTGACTTCGCTGGCAGCCACATGGACAGTGAGTAGCCATTTCTTGGACCTAATTTCAGACTTCCAGAAAATTTGCAAGAGTGGTAAAGAACTCCCAGTTACCTTTCTCCTTAATCACCTGTTGTTGACATTTGTCATATGCTGTTGATCTGCATATATACATATTTTTTTCTGAATTATTTGGGAGTAGGTTAGTGACATGGTTCCTCAACGCCCCTTAACATCTAAGTATGTATTTCCTAAAGTAAAATTGATATTCTCTTACTTAACTAGTCAAAATAGGAAATTTAACACTGATAAAATTCCTTTACCAGTCCTCTGTCCATATTCTAGTTGGGTCAGCTGTCCCAGTAACTTTCATAGCTGTTTTTCTGGTACAGGATACAGTCCAGAATTATGTGTTTCGGTAGACATATGTCTTTAATCCAGAGTAGTCTTTCAGTCTTTCTTTGTCTTTCATGATATTTTTGAAGCTGACAGGCCAGGTATTTTGTAGCATGTCCCTGAGTTTGGGTCTGTTTGGTGTTTCTTCACGATTGGATTCATGAATAATCTAGAAGTAAATTGGTCCTTCTCAGTCCATCACATCCAGAGGCTTTTGGAGGCTGTTTGCCTCTTAATGGTGGTTTTAATTTTGATTACTTGGTTTAATCAATGTGTAGCTGGTTATTATTGTTTTGTAGTTGTTGCAAAATGGATATTTTCTCATCCCCAACATTTCTAACTCCCAGCATTCTACTGTAAGGAAAAACTTTCCCTTCTGCTTCACTTACTTTATTTAAAAATGCTTATATAGCTGATGTCTGTTTGAAAGTACTTTTGAAAACCCGTTCACTTTCTACAGCAAATCTTTCTCTGCTGATTTTGAAGGCCTCTATTTACAGTCGCTAGTGTTGAAGTTAGTAAAGGATGGAGGTTCCATTCACCTGTCATCTTCTGGTTTGTCAGTCTGTGTTGCCTTCTAGATCCTAATACCTTGAAGTGTCCTTTGTCAGGTGGAGGCTGTGGATGTTCCAGAGAGTCGTACTCAGAGTGACTTGCACCGATTTGATAAGTAGACAGTTGCAGCGAGTGACCCAGCTGAACCTGCATGACAGGTGATGGGTGACAGAACTAGATGGGAGAAAAGGAGATTGACCCCTCACTGCTATATTGTGCTTTTATATGGGTGTGACCCCCTCCCCCTAGCCCCAAACCAGCCTTACTAATCTCAGTGGAGCCATTCCTGAGTCTAGATTATGATGGTCTGGTTAAGTTCTGAGAATACTTCTGAGGAGAGTCGGTCTTGGAGAAGGTGCACCAGCCCAGCGCTAGGTCATGTGGTGTCACGTAGTGATGTAGTTATTTCGTCTCCATTTCCTTTTGGTCTTTGTGGTTATTCAAGGCAAAAGCCTCAGTTTGTTGTTGCATGTTTAACACCTCTCTAATCCTTCAAAATTTCCCTTTTAGACAGAGCAGGCCTCTCAAGCGCTCATGTTTTACAGTGGAGATGTTTCTTTAACAATTACTTTATTTAAAGAAAAAAGGTGAGTCAATCTGAAGACAAGTACTAGAGAATATAGTAATACAAGTGATCAGTAGATATGTCAAAACTGTGAATTTGGTAGAGAATGTCAAAAACTTGGAAAATATTGGTCTGATATCTGATATGGTTAAATTTTACAGCGATCTATAGTCTCTTTGAAACTCAGGACCAGATTTTTTTTTTTAATTTAGTATTTTCAGATATTTTTGGCATGGTACTTATACTGTATATCATATGATGCCCTTAGGAGACCCTCGGGCAATGCCATCATAAGCACAGTGATATTTCTGCGGCAAAATGTATGAATATTTATGCCAAGCAGGGGTAAAGAAAGACCAAACATGGGCTCATGTGAGTTCAGGTCAGGTTTTGCTACCAAATGTGTTTTTGAACAAAACTTATGAAAAAAGTTTTGATTTTCAGCGTTTTCTAGATTTTAGAATTGCAGATATTATCGACCTGTCTTTGGAAATAAGTTATGTTATTTACTAAAACACTGATCAAATTAATCATATAGATTAATTAATTAGACCCCAACTTGGTTGAAATAAACAGAATCTACCATCTTTTAGTTTGCTTTACTATTTAAAATGACTTCTAGCCAGGTGCAGTGGCTCATGCCTGTAATCCTAGCACTTCGGGAGGCCGAGGCAGGCAGATCACTTGAGGTCAGGAGTTCGAGATCAGCCTCGCCAAAATGGTGAAACCTCGTCTCTACTAAAAATACAAAAATTAGCCGGGTGGGGTGGAGCATGCCTGTAATCCCATCTACTTGGGAGGCTGAGGTAGGAGAATCGCTTGAACCCGGGAGGTGGAAGTTGCAGTGAGCTGAGATCGCACCACGTCACTCCAGCCTGGCTGACAGAGACTCCATCTCAAAATAATAATAATGATACAATTTAAAAAGTAATAAAATGACTTCTGTGTAATTTCTGACCTACCACATAGGGCCAGGCAGATTTTGTGTGTGGAAGAAAAGTTGAATCCCAGTGATTTTTACCTTTCTATGCGAAAACAAAAGTTGGTCCTGGTGCTGCTCATCTATTTTCTTTTTATTGTGGTAAAATATATATAACATAAAATTTGTCACTTGAATTATTTTTAAGTCTATGGTTCTGTGGCATCCAGCACATTCACATGTTGTGCGGCCATCACTGCTGTCCATCTCTACAGCCTCTCCATATTCCCAGACTGAAGCTCTGTGCCTGTTAAACAGTCACGTCCCCCTCCTCCTCCTCCCAGTGCCTGATGACCACCACTCTACTTCCTGTCTCCATGACTGTGACTACTCTAGGTCCCTTGTACGAGTGGAACTATACAGAATTTGTCCGTTTATGGCTGACGTGTTTCACTTAGTAGAGCGGCTTCAAGGTTAATCCATGATGTAGCACGTGCCAGAATTTCTTCCCTTTTTAAAGGCTGACTAATAATCCATCGTGTGTGTATACCATATTTTAAAAATGTATCCTACATTGATGGACATTTGTGTTGTCCCACCTTCTCTGTCCCATTTATTGATCTTTTAAAACATACCTGTTATTATCAGGATTGGCTCATGGATTTTTCAGTGGGTGACAATCCACAGCTGCCCCAGATTTGGCTAATGGGAATGGCTTTGGATGTCTGCTGTCTTTTGGCATTCTGCATCTTTTTTGGGGGGGTGGGGTGGGGAGTGCTTTCCTTCGTAATGTGATGTTCCAGGCTCATGTCGTATCCCTGCTCCAGCCTTGGAATCAGCCATTCCTCCAAGGAACTGTGGACCCTTTCTCTGTGGTATTTGGGAAGTAAAATGCAAAAGTGTTTGAGTTTGAGATTACAACAACTGTTTGTTTGCTCAGCAACAACAGAAAGAGCCTGGACGGTCCCAAGAGTTAAAATACACGGTTTTCTACCCTCCTCTGAAGGGTGTCTGTGAAGGTCACTCTAGCCCTTTGATGTCTCTACTTCAATTGTTCAAGAATGCTCATAATGTTTCCAGGCCTGCCATGTGTGATAAATGCCTCAAAATCTTCTGAAAGCTTTCTAATTTACCCTGGGTCAGTCAGTGTCGGGCCAAGTCATATAAAACATACAGTCAGAGATTCTAGGGGCCCCAGTCAGCTCAGGTGTGACCTTGGACTTGCTCTTCCTGAAGCTCATTTCTAATTAAATGGAAGATAGATGGTCTCCGATTTACCATGGTTCAACTCAGCATTTCTCAACTCTACAATGGGGCAAAACTGATGCTTACTTAGCAGAAACTGTTTTTCAGGTACCCATACAACCATTCTACTTTTCACGTTCAGTATGGTCTTCAATAAATTACATGAGATATTTGATATTGAATTATAAAATAGGGTTTGTAGTAGATGATTCTGCCCAGTTGTAGGCTGATGTAGATGTTCTGAGCACACTTAAGTTACCTGCGCTATGATGGTTTGTAGGTTCAGTGTACTAAATGCATTTCTGACTTATGTTATTTTTAACTTCTGATGGATTTATCGGGAAGTAGCCCCATCACTAGTCAGGGAGCATCTATACGGAGATTAGTACATTTGGAGAGAAATAGCAGGTTACCCAAAGAGGAACGTGATACACCCACCTCGTGCTTCTGGACTGATTCAGTCCTCCTTCCTCTTCGTTCTGCTGTTCTCTGTTTTCAGTTCTCTGGCAGCTACTGTTTTGTAATTGTTGGCTTACTTTCTGTTCTTGGCGTTTACATTACCCTTGTTCCAGGGTAATAATGTGGTCGGTCTTGTTATTTGCTGTCTCTTCGGAATGTTTTGGTGTCTGCCATATAAAAAGTGTTCATCAGATGTTGCTTGCTACTGTGTGGAAGTCCCTGTGTTGGGATTTTTGGTGCATTAATCTCCTTTCCTGACAGCATCCCTAGAGATCAGTTCCGATGATTCTTCCCAAATTATTCCCATTTTATAGGTCATAAACTAAGGCCCAAGGAGGCGTGTAACCTGTAAAATAGGAATAAGTTCCAAGGCCACCAACTAGGAAATGGTAGAGCTGGTATGAAGCCCAGATCGCATTGCCCCAGCCGGTTTTCCCTCGAAGTAGCTGGCCCCAGGCTGCTGCTTTGCCAAGGACTGATCTGAATTCTGCAGGTATTTGTCAGGCAGAATTTGACTGAACTTTGATGCAGACAGCACCTGAGAGATTCATTCTTTTATTCATAGAAAGAGAAGTCATAGGTAGAGTTACAACTGTGTGTGAAGCACTGCACTGGGGATCCTGGAACAGTAAGACCTGATCTTGCTGCTCCCTGCCCTCAGGGATCTCTAGCCAGAGAGACACGGAAGCACCCAGCTTCATCACAAAGCAGAGTCCAGTCAGTGCCACGGTGCAGGAGCCAAGAAGATTCCTCAGGACACTCATTTAGGGGAGGAAGTTGGCAAGACGTGATGTTTAAGCTGAGTGTTGGAAGAATGTGTTGGTATTCTACACGCTGAGCAGGAAGACGCGCATCGTAAGCAAAAGGCCCAGGAATCCATGGAGCCAGACTGGGAACACAGAAG
Source organism: Cheracebus regulus (assembly GCA_963574635.1). Lineage (NCBI taxonomy): Eukaryota > Metazoa > Chordata > Mammalia > Primates > Pitheciidae > Cheracebus > Cheracebus regulus. The sequence continues at coordinate 86,166 of CAUYQU010069441.1, forward strand.
AAACGGGCCGCAGAACACCAGAGCTTTGCTAGACATGAGCTTTAGGAGCATTTGGAGTTGGGACATTGTTGATGAAATTAAGGGATTCTGGTCTCTGAAACAAAAGGCTGCTTGCTGGCAGCATCTTTATCGAATTAGTTTTCCTCACAGTGGGATAAAACTTTACCATAGGAGCTGTTGCAGAATAGGTGTGTAGTAAGTATTTACTGAGCTGAGTAAGGAACGTTCATAAAATACAGCGATTTTGTTATCGGCAGCTCATTTTTGCTCTTCAGTCCCTATTGGGAGCTCGTGTTAGCACTTGGCAGGCACACATAGGTCAGACTGAGAAGGACCATAAAAGACATGTAGTTACCCCAGAGTCTGAAGCTTCGGTCTTCTCCACAGTAGCCCTGTCAGGTTTCGGAGGACTGCATGAGATTGGATATGCATATGGATAGAGGACAGGAACTTCGCTGATATAAGGAGTACAAGCAGAAATTCCTGTGACTCTGCGGAGACCCAACTCTCAGGCTCGGCTCACTGGAGCAGAAGAATCAAATTCCATAGAGAAACAGAGGCAATCTAGATTTATTACCTGGTGCCAGTAATTGGATTAAGGAAACCTGAAACTGCATTTTCTTGACCATAAGAAGTTAAGGAGGAAAAGACAGGCTCCCTGAGGACCATCTGGTCAGAGGATATTCATTAAGTACACACTCCCACCAGGAGCATGTCTAAAAAGAAGAGCATTCTAAGCTGGTGGATCATCTTTAAAGCCCTGATGGAAGAGTGGCCTCCCGTACCTGAAGCTGAGCCAGCCTGGATGGATTCAGAGAGGGCAAGCCCAAGATATGTTTGACCCCATAATTTACAGGTAATGAGCATGTCAGTGGCTGGTAAACCATGGTTGTTAGAGAATCACCTTGGGGAATAATGTGGCAGATCCCTCCCTGTGCATCACCGAAAGGGCCCTGGATTCTTGACATTTTTTTTTAAAGTTCCAGTCTTGTGACAGTCACTTTCTAAAGCTGTATTTTTCACTAACAAAGCAATAGGATGTTTAATTTCTGCTAATGGAGATGGACTGTGTTTTGCCTCTAGGGTGCTCTTTCTTACTTAGTCTGTATTTAGAACATCCAGAAAATGTTGAAGAAACCAACACTTTGTCTGCTGTAATTTAACAGGAAGTTGGGAGGTTTTATAATTACACTTTCTGCTTTAGCTTCAAAACTGTGATGGAAATCCTTCAAGTGTCTCCCAAGTTTACCTTTCCCTTAAACTGGATATCAGTGGGAGTTTTCCCAGGGCAATGATTGTAGATTAGCTGTTTGTCTCTTAATTAAAGCTAGCTTACTACAGTGCTCAAAATATTGACTACACGTGAACCACCACAGATTTGTTCTGTGCCTAAAATTGGCTTAAGTATATGCTATCCACTACTCTCTGAAAGCAGAAAAACAGTCCATGGGAGAAACTGTTTTTCTGCTTTCTGTCACCTTCTCACCCGCCTACCTGGTGCAGCAGAGGTGGAAGGAGTATGATTTGCAGTAGTTCTCTGAAGATGATTAGTATTGAGGATTTGTTACAAATGCCTATTCCGTGAAGAATCTTGACCCTGTGGCCTTCAGAAAGCCCTGCCGTGCTCACCATCATTTTCCTTCTGAATTCTCATGTAGGTCACCAGTCCTTCTCATTCCAATGAGAACAGACATGTTGTGTTGCTGAAAATGAGTGTAATGTAACATTTCTTCATGTATAGAGTCATTACTTTTTAAAGATACCAGATGAGGAAACTAGGAATTCTGCAGCCATTCTTTTTATTTTTACTTTTTTAAAAAATTATACCTTAAGTTGTGAGACACATGTGTAGAATGTGCAGGTTTGTTACACAGGTACACATGTGCCATGGTGGTTTGCTGCATCCATCACCCCATCATCTACATTAGGTATTTCTCCTAACACTATCCCTCTCCTAGCCCCCCATGCCCTGACAGGCCCTGGTGTGTGATATTCCTCTCCCTGTGTCCATGTGTTCTCATTGTTCAACACCCACTTATGAGTAAGAACGTGTGGTGTTTGGTTTTCTGCTCTTGTGTTAGTTTGCTGAGAATGATGGTTTCCAGCTTCATTCATGTCCCTGCAAAGGACATGAATTCATCCTTTTGTATGGCTGCATAGTATTCCATGGTTTATATGTGCCACATTTTCTTTATCTAGTCTATCACTGATGGGCATTTGGGTTGGTTCCAACTCTTTGCTTTTGTGAACACTGCTGTAATAAACATATGCATACATGTGTCTTTATAGTAGAATGATTTGTAACCCTTTGGGTATATACCCAGTAATGGGATTGCTGGATCAAATGGTATTTCTAGTTCTAGATCCTTGAGGAATGACCACACTGTTTTCCACAATGGGTTGAACTAATTTACACTCCACCAACAGTGTAAAAGCGTTCCTATTTCTCCGCCTTGTCTCCAGCATCTCTTGTCTCCTGATCTTTTAATGGTCACTATTCTGATGTGAGATGGTATCTCGTTGTGGTTTTGATTTGCATTTCTCTAATGACCAGTGATCAGCTTTTTGGCTGCATAAATGTCTCCTTTTGAGAAGTGTCGGTTCCTGTCTTTTACCCACTTTTTAATGTGGTTGTTTTTCTTCTTGTAAATCTATTTTAGTTCTTTGTAGATTCTGGATATTAACTCTTTGTCAGATGGATAAATTGCAAAAACTTTCTCCCATTCCACAGGTTGTCTGCTTACTCTGATGATAGTTTCTTTTGCTGTGCGGAAGCCCTTTAGTTTAATTAGGTCCCATTTGTCTGTTTTGGCTTTTGTTGCCATTGCTTTTGGTGTTTTAGTCATGAAGTCCTGGCCCATGCCTATGTCCTGAATGGTATTGCCTAGGTTTTCTTCTAGAGTTTTTAGGGTTTTAGGTCTTATGTTTAAATCTTTAATCCATCTTGGGTTAATTTTTGTGTAAGGTGTCAGGAATGGATCCATTTTCAGCTTTCTGCATGTGGCTACCCAGTTTTCCCAACACCATTTATTGAAGAGGGACTCCTTTCCCCATTACTTGTTTTTGTCGGGTTTGACAAAGATCAGATGGTTGTAGGTACGTGGCATTATTTCTGAGGCCTCTGTTCTGTTCCATTGGTCTGTACCTCTGTTTTGGTACCAGTACCATGCCATTTAGATTACTGTAGTCTTGTAGTATAGTTTGAAGTCAGGTAGTGTGATGCCTCCAGCTTTGTTTTTTGTTTGTTTGTTTTGCTTAGGATTGTCTTGGCTATGTGGGCTTTTTTTTTTTTTTTTTTTTTTTGGTTCCATATGAAATTTAAGGTGGTTTTTTCCAATTCTGTAAAGAAAGTCAATGGAAGCTTGCTGGGGATAGCGTTGAATCTATAAATTACTTTGGACAGTATGGCCATTTTCACAATATTAATTCCTCCTAACCATGAGCTTGGGATATTTTTCCATTTGTTTGTGTCCTCTCTTATTTCTTTGAGCAGTGGTTTGTAGCTCTCCTTAAAGATGTCCTTCACATCCCTTGTTAATTGTATTCCAGGTATTTTATTTTCTATGTAGCAATTATGAATGGGAGTTCACTCATGATCTGGCTCTGTTTATCTGTTATTGGTGTATAGGAATGCTTGTGATTTTTGGATATTGATTTTGTATCCTGAGACTTTGCTGAAGTTGCTTATCAGCTTACGGAGGTTTTGGGCTGAGATGATGGGGTTTTTTAAATATACAGTCATGTCATCTGCAAATAGAGACAATTTGACTTCTCTCTTCCTAATTGAGTGCTCTTTATTTCTTTCTCTTGCCTGATTACCCTGGCCAGAACTTTTAATACTATGTTGAATAGGAGTGGTGAGAGAGGACATCCTTATCTTGTGCCAGTTTTCAAAGGGAATGCTTCCAGTTTTTGCCCATTCAGTATGATATAGGCTGTGGGTTTGTCATAAATAGCTCTTATTATTTTGAGATATGTTCCATCAATACCTAGTTCATTAAGAGTTTTTAGCATAAAGGGCTGTTGAATTTTGTCAAAGGCCTTCTCTGCAGCTATTGAAATAATCATGTGGTTTTGTCTTTGGTTCTGTTTATGTGATGGATTATGTTTATTGATTTGTGTATGTTGAACCAGCCTTGCATCTCAGAAATGAAGCTGACTTGATTGTGATGGATAAGTTTCTTGATGTGATGTTGGATTCAGTTTGCCACTGTTTTATTGAGGATTTTTGCATCAATGTTCGTCAGGAATATTGGCCTGAAATTTTCTTTTTTTGTTGTGTCTCTGCCAGGTTTTGGTAGCAAGATGATGTCAGCCTCATAAAATGACTTAGGGAGGAGTCCCTTTTTTTCTGTTGTTTGGAATAGTTTCATAAGGAACGGTACCTCCTCTTTGTGCCTCTGGTAGAGTTCGGCCGTGAACCTTTCTGGTCCTGGACCTTTTTTGGTTGGTAGGCTATTAATTGCTGCCTCAATTTCAGACCTTGCTATTGGTCTATTCCAGGATTCGACTTCTTCCCGGTTTAGTCTTGGGAGGGCTTAAGCGTCCAGGAATTTATCCACTTCTTCTAGATTTACTGGTTTATTTGTGTAGAGGTGTTTATACAAGTAAGGAATCTAGAAGGAATCTTCTGGTCTGTGGGTTGTGAAGACCATGGGAAAAGTGCAGTATCTGGGCCAGAGTGCAGGGGACAGTCTCTAATGGCCTCCTTGCCCCACCCTGCTTCAGCTCTCCCTACTTGGGCTACAGTCACTGTCTAACCAGTCCCATTGAGATGAACCAGGTACCTCAGCTGGAAATGTGGACATCGCCTGCCTTCTGCATCACTATTCCTGGGAGCTGTGTGCACCGGAGCTGTTCCTATTTGGCCATCTTGCCAGCAATCCCTCTGCAGCCATTCTTTTAATATTTTAGCACCAGGTTGGGTTGTAGAATTTAGAATCAGAAGGGACACCGTTTCTACTAGAAAAGTAAGGATTCCTTGAGGTATAATAAAAAGGTAAAATTATACCTCTCTTTCCTATCTTACTTTTCTTGTGGTTAAGACCTTCTTTTCTTGATTTGTATTCTTAAAGGAAAAAAAAATGGGGATTGTTGTAAAACCAGTAAAATTTCTAAGGGAAACATTATGCACCCAAATGAGTTAAATGTAAATTTAATCAATTTTATGAAATCTGGTTTCTTAGATTTCCTGAAACCCTGAGAGGATGCTCTTAAGCATTTCTGAAAGAGATCTTTTCTTGAATGTGAACACACCCATTTGTAGTTCTGCTGGATAAGCTTTCTCTGCCACTGATTGCCATAGAGTTTGCAAGTTAAATTGGAAACTCTTTGAATGACTTTGTTGTATTTTCCCAACAAAGAAACGTGGATGGAACTGGATGATACTATGTTAAGTAAACCAGGCATAGAAAGACAAACACTGCATGTTCTTACTCATATGTGGAAGCTAAAAACAGTTGCTCTCATAGAAGTAAAAAGTAGAACAGAGGGTTCTAGAGGCTGTAGAAGGGAAGAGAAGGGGAAGAGAGAAAGGATAGGAAAAGATTTGTTAAAGGATATAGAATTACAGTAAATAAGAGGAGTAAGTCCTGGCGTTCTATACCATTGTAGGATGACCGTAGTTAAAATACAGTTTCAAAGAGCTAGAGAAAGATATTTAACATTCTCAACACAAAGAAATGATAAACATTTTAAATGATAGATATCCTAAATACTCTGATCTGACCACTATACATTATATGTATCGAAACATCACTGTGTACTCCATGAATATGTACAGTAATTATTTGCCAATTTTTTTAAAGTCTATCAAAAAAAAAAAAGAAATAGTGCCTAAAATTTTTGCATCATTCCCTTAAGAGATATTCCTGAGATTTTGAGCAAGACAGATTTAGGAAATGTCTAGTGGAATAGAGAGTCATTTATAGCCAATCCTTCTCAGGACTCAGACCTCTGTGTTACTATTGATAAAATGATAGTCCACCTCAAGAGCCTTGAGGAAATAGGTAGATCTTTACCATAGGTATCGACAAGATCACATGTCACAGGAGGTGACAGGAAAAGCTCCCTTAAGATCCCTCTGAACAGGTCTCATTTCCCCAAATATCAGCTCTCTGCTTTCCTCCCTACGTGGAGTCTCCTAGTATCTGCAGTTTGATTCCATATGGGGGTGAATGGTACAGAACCATTGCAAGAGACATTTAATAGGAAAAATCAACCAGGTCTGGTGAACAATTGAGTGTAGGTCTCTGAGGCAGGGGAATGTAAGTTAAGTATGGCTCACAAATTGAACACAAGGGTCCACAAAAGTTTTAGGTGGTGCTGGGTTCTCTGGTTTGGCTGTGGCTCCACTTCTCCCTGTTTTATACTCAAGTGATTCAAACATTTATTTCCTGCCTGACTTTTGAGAAAACTGGAATTTGTGGACCCCACTTCATAATAATTCCTAACTCAGATACCTGGAATATTATTAGTACCTTCAGCAGAGGTAGAGAAAGACCCATTTAATATAAGTTTAATTTTACACATGTTCAGTTAAAAACAACAAATAATATCTTGAAAAAGTGATCTGCTGTTTGAAAATTAGGGTGGATGAATGTGAAAGCAGGCCACAAAGTGAAATACAAAATCAGACTCTAGTTTTAAAAAAAGGAATATGTATATATAAGAGTTACCAATATTGAGATAATAGCTAAATCCACAAGAGCAGAGTCATTGATTTATTCAGCAGTAGTCTGTTGAGCATCTCTTATGAGCCTGCCATGGAAGTGCTAAAGGTATATTGAAGACAGGTAAGCCCTTTGCTCTCATGACGCTTATGATCTGAGTGGATGAATACAGAGTATTTCTTCCCAGAAATAGTATAAAGAATAATAAGCAGCCATGGCTTGAGATTTGGGAAATATTGTCAGTTAAGGAGGTTGAAAAGTTTCATGTATGTTTTAATGATGAAACAATGTGGAAGTCAGCTTAGTGGAGTGGGAAGAATGTGGATTGAGAGAAGCCCAAAGCCCTGCGTTCCAGTCTCAGCTCTTCAGTCAACTACTCATGCTGCTGTAGATACGACACAGCCTAACTTTCACTACTGACAAAGCAAGCAAGTTGATTGAGATTTGTGTTTTTCCAACCACACATCATGATCCATTGAAAGCAATTTAAAGTTTCACAGTATAGCGTTTGTTATTTAAGGAAAAATGAAATAGAACAGAATAACAAATCTGAATGTATGGTTCGTAGGTTACTGCTTTGTGGAACTTTTTTCTTGCTTTCTGCTTCTGTTTGCACGTGTGGCTGTGCATGCCAAGTTGTGATATAATTTTTCTTTTTAATTTTAGAGGCACAGTTTCACTCTGGTGCCCAGGCTAGTTGTCTTCCCTTCCTTTTTTCCCCAGTCTATTTGTAGCCCCTGTGTAGCATAATTTTCCTTCTGTTTTAATTTATTTTCTCAAGAGTTTCAGCTCCCCCACTCTCTTCCTGTAATCCTAGCACGTGAAATTTGTTCCCTGTGCTCCCCTATTGCCTTCTGCTCGTTCAGGTTTCTATTGCCAGTGATGATGCGTTTTTTCTTTATTATAAAAGTCTCAAAATCCCAGAAAAGTTGAAAAAAATCATAGGATGAACACTCGTGTAATCAAGAATTATCATTTTACCTTATTTCTGTGTGCATATGTGTTTTCTAAGTCGTGAAAGTGAAGACATCATGACATTTGGTCTCTAACCACAATACCGTTATCACAACCAAGAAAATTAACAATTTCATATCATTAATATCTACTTAATACTTCTCTCTCTCTCTCTCTCTCTCTCTCTCTCTTTTTTTTTTTTTGAGACAGTGTCACTCTTGTCCAGGCTGGAGTGCAGTGGTGCCATCATGGGGACTGCAGCCTTGACCTGAGGGGCTCAATTGATTCTCTCACCTCAGCCTTCCAAGTAGCTGGGACTACAGGCATGCACCACCACGCCCAGCTAATTTTCTTTTTTTTTTTTAAATAGACAAGGGCTGGCTATCAATGACTCTATTCCAATAGCCATTTCCTGAATCTGTCTTGCTCAAAATCTCAGGAATATCTCTTAAGTGTGCAGTGCCTCACGCCTGTAATCCCATCACTTTTGGAGTCCAAGGCAGGTGGATCACCAGAGGTCAGGAGTTTGAGACCAACTTGGCTAACAGGGTGAAACCCCGTCTCTACTGAAAATACAAAAATTAGTCAGGCGTGATGGTGGGCCTCTGTAATTCCAGCTACTTGGGAGGCTGAGGCAGAAGAATCACTTGAACCTGGGAGGCGGAGGTTGCGGTGAGCTAAGATGGCTCCACTGCACTCCAGCCTGAGCAACAGAGTGAGATTCTGTCTTAAAAAAAAAAAAAAAAGCTGGGGGGACAGAGTCTATGGCCATACCACCCTGAACATGCCCCATCTCATCTGATTTCAGAAAAATAGAAACAGGGTTTCACCATGTTGCCCAGGCCAGTCTTGAACTGTGCTCAAGTATTGCCTGCCTCAGCCTCCTAAAATGCTGGGATTACTAGTTGTCAAAAAATGACTATTATAGTCTTTTTTTTTTCTTTTTTTGCACCACATTCCAACCAAGGTTCACATACTGAATTTCATTATTGTCTCCTTGTCTCTTTTAATCTAGAAGAAACTTTCTTCTTTTTTTACTCCTGAAATCGACTTTTTGAAAAGCCTGAGTCACTTGTTTTATAAAACATCCCATACTCTGGAGTAGAGTGACTGTTTCCATATATTTTGGATCAGAATGCCCCATTGATAGTGCCCCTTATACTGTATCATATTAAGAAGCCCATGGCCGGGCGCGGTGGCTCTCGCCTTAATCCCAGCACTTTGGGAGCCCGAGGCAGGCGGATCACAAGGTCAGGAGTTTGAAACCAGCCTGGCCAACATAGTGAAACGCTGTCTCTACTAAAATTACAAAAAATAGCTGGGAGTGCTGGCGGTGCCTGTAATCCCAGCTACTCGGGAGGCTGAGGCAGAAGAATCATTTGAACCTGGGAGGCAGAGGTTGTAGCGAGCCGAGATCGCGCCTTTGCACTCCTGCCTGGGTGAGACTCTGTCTCAAAACAAAACAAATATGTCAGTCATCTCCACTTTCAGTGATGCTAAGTTTGGTTGTTTGGTTGAGAAGGTATCTGCCACATGTCTCTACCACGCAGGTGTGTGTTTCCCTGGCAATCACTAAGTAATCCTTGGAGAGATGCATTGGAACTGTGTGAATATTTTTATTTCCCACATTGACTTTTTAAAGAAAAGGGTTAAAAGTATAAAAATTCAATAATGTTTTTGGAGCAAAATGGTTAATTTTAACACCTGAGGGGAAATTTTTAAAATGTGGAAAGGACCAATCTACTATTCTTGGAAACAGACATAATAGCTCTCAAAAAGGGAAAAGAGTTGCCGGGAAAACTGCCTCCTTATGTGACTGATTCACTGAGAATCTGCCCAAGGTAATCTGTAAGTAAAAGCCAAGAGTCCCCAGTGCTTTGCATTCTGCAGCCTCCTGAGAGCCAAGGGGAGAGGTGGGAGCAACACAAAAGAAAGCTTACTGTGAGGGATCATTTATTCATTCAACCCCTAAATGTTTCTGTTTATAGGGAGTTCCTATCTGGTTCACGTAACAGCCATTGCAAATTCCTGTGGCGTTTTCCTGATGCTTAGTAATCATTCTAACCATCACCAACTTCACTGTGCAGCTCTTGCCGTGCAGAATGCTGCAGATTCCTTTGGTGATTTGGGATGTCTTTAGTGACACGCTCTTAACAAAACCATACTCAAAACAGTGAGCATTTAAAGCATGTTAGCTATTAGAATGCGTATGTTTGAAAACTACTTCCAGGCCAGGCACGGTGGCTCATGCCTGTAATCCTAGCACTTTGGGAGGCCCAGGCGGGTGGATCACCTGAGGTCAGGAGTTCAGGACCAACTTGGCCAACATGTTGAAACGCCATCTCCACTTAAAATATAAAAATTAGCCAGGCATGGTCGGGGAGGTGCCTGTAATCCCAGCTACTCAGGAGGCTGAGGCAGGAGAAGCTCTTGAATCAAGGAGGTGGAGGTTGCAGTGACCTGAGATTGTGCCATTGCACTCCAGCCTGGGCGATAAGTGGGGAACTCCTTTCTTGTGGCTGTAAACAGCAATGGCAATTTTCTGAGGGGCCTTCTCTTATGAGTACCTACACTAAACGTTTTTAAATTTTGTTTTTTAAATAATATTTTAAATATAATTTTCATTATATAATCTATATTTTTTAAGAAATGAATTCCATTAATTGAAATAAACAATAAATAATATCCACATTATATTCACAGGAATATGTCTCTTTCCTTGGCAAGATTGTTTCCAAGTAGATAGGCTATATATAAAGCAAATAACCAAAGTTGGGTCTTAGGTTTTAAATAATCGCAGAAAAATATAAAGAGATTAGTTCAGTTGATATTTACAATATTTATGCAAGAGAGTATTTTAAGTTCAAGCTGTTAGATAAGTTGAATTTAAACGTATCATGTAAAGTATGACCTCTTGTTTTTTTGTAAACTAGTGTCTTGAATTCAGTCAACAGAACTACTTGACAAGGTTTAGGCATGTGATTTTATATCACAGCAGTTCCTTTTTGTTCCCGAATAAGTGATACTGGAAAATTAACCCCTTAATATAGATAGATTTATTTAAACTGGCAATCTAACAATTATGTTAAATAATGACAGAAGGTTCATTGGGATTTGATCTTAAAACATGAAACTAACATTTATCGAAGTCAACTTATTTTGTCTTTTAACAACGTTATGAAGTCATTCTAATGAGTTATTCAGTGTTTTTCAATACCTCACAGAAAAGGTCCTCAGTAAGACAAAGCGACCATTCACTCAGCAAGTAAATACTGAGTGCCTGCTCTGGGGCAGGCATGGTTCTCAGTGTTGGGACACAGCAGTGAACAAGACAGAAAACCCTGCTCTAATGGAGCGTACTGGGAGAGTGAGGTGATAGCCACATTTATTAAATAAACTGTGTTGTATTTTAGATAGCAAAAGCACCTAGAAGAAAAATGTAGAGAGAAAGGAAGATAGGAAAGACAGCGGGCTATTTACAGCTTTTAGATAATGTGGCTAGGGAAGGCCTCTCCGAGATGATGCCTGAGTAAAGACTGAAAGAAGTGGAGAAAGCAGTCAGGGAGTGTTTGGAGCAGGAGGATACCAAGTGCTAAGGCTACAAGGCAGGTGCATCCATGGTGTATTCTAGGGACTATAAGGAAGCCCCTGTGTCCAGAGCAAATTAAGCAAGAAAGAGACACGTAGGATGTGAAGGAGACAACAGGGAGGGGTGCTGTGCAGGAAAGAGGTTAAAACGGCGTGCAAACCTCGTAAACCCTGGCCTTCATCCCCAGGGAAGTGGAACCCTTTGGAGGGTTTTGAGCTGAAGGGCGAGACCATCTGGCTGCTGCATTGAGAACAGTCACTGAAGAGGGTGAAGGACAGGAGATACATGTCGGAAGGCTGGTGTATCAGGAGAGTCCTGATCATGACTTGGAGGGGGTAAAAAGGGGTCGTATTTTGGATATGTCTTGAAAGCAGAACCAATAGAATTTGCTGACAGATGAGGTGGACACTATGAAAGAAATAGTGAAAGATGATTCCAATTTTGGCCTAAGACAAGTAAGATGGCTAAAACTGGAGGAATTGCTGATTTAAGGGCTCAGAGTAAACCAGGAGCTCCATTGTGAACATTTTCCATTTAAGATGCCTGTCAGACAGCCATGTGGAAATGGCAGGCCGGCAGCTGGGTCTACAGGTCTGGAATTCCAACGGAGAGCGGTCTGAACCAGAGCAGAATGGTGAGAGGTGGTGATGGAAGGTGGGATGCTTGGATATGGATTCCGAGGGTTGCCAGTTAATGGCAGTGACCAGGAATAGGTTAAAATGAGTGAGTAAATCAGGTGTGGAAGAGGACGAGATCGCTGGAGAGAAAGCCAAAGAAATGAAGAGTTTTGGCAGGGCCCCCTCCATGGACTTTGAAATGAGCAAGCGCTTGATAGGAGAAGCATTGAAGACACTGACAGTGAGCTGAGGACTGGAGTGTGAGTGACCCGATGACCCACAGGTAACTGCTATGGGTAAGAGGAGAACGTGTTCGCTGGAAACATAAGATTTCAAGCTGGGGGCCAAGGGGCAGGAGATACATGGAGGAGGGGTGGAGAATGGGCAGGAGGCAGTAGTGAGAACCACGGAGACTTCTCCAGGCGCAACAGCTCAGGGGTTTGACACACATGCAGGAGGAGCATGTCACAAGGGAAAAGCCCAGTTTCAGTTACAAGAAAAAAAGGTGAAGGGAGCGTCCTGGGAAGAGCCTGAGAATAAAGGAGGTTTTGCTGGCGACTGTCCAAAAGGCACAGTGAGTAGAAGGGGTTCAAGAGGAGAGGTGAAATGAGAGTCAGAATATAGGATGCACAGAGGCTCGTAGGGATGAGAGCCCAGGGGAGGAAGGCTGACCTGGAGGGCCTGCGCTTTGCGTGGCCGCCTGTGTAAACTTGGACACAGTGAGGAGACTGGCCCTGACTGTCCCAGGCCGACTGGATGGGTGAGGCCCTGAGTGAACTGTAGGGACCTGGAGCCTGAAGAGTTTCTGGGACTCCTCCTGACTCCAGCTGGGACAGAGGTGACCCCTGTCTCCCTGCCCTGGGAATCAGCAGAGGCACAGTCTTGCTCTGAGGGTAAGAAGGCCTGTAGATGGACCTTTCTGCTCCATCACTTGGGCTTTACCAATGATTCTAAACTTTGTTGGTGTCATGTTTCACATTATCAGAATTGCACAATGGCACGTCGTGACATTCTTCATATTTAACCTTTCCAGGCGCATCATAAAAATGGGTCTCTTTTTGTAAAACTATGTAAGATCTTCCTCAGTTTTCCATTGCTATTGAGATTAGCATTTTCTTCTGAATTGCCTGTCTTTCGAATTGTCTTCTTTCACCCTTGAAGAGATTTTTTCTTCTCCAACTGTTAATCATCCAGCTTTGTGCTTTGTCAGACCCTCACTCATCAAAGACTTGGGTGTGATTCTTCTGTTATGACTGGCACTGATTTTATGAAATCTCACATCCGTTTCAAGATTTTAATTTTTTTCTTCACTTTGGTATGAGAGCAGGTGAGTGCCAACTACCGATCAATTTATCAGCGAACTTGTTTATGCCCCTAAAGACTTGGGTTTTCCCTAATTAGTCAGAGTTCCTGGGGACTAGGTTACTGAAATAAATTTTTATGTATTATGTATCCTCTGCCACTCTGACTACCCATTTAGTCTAGCAAACCTATGATCCTGCATGCATGCATAGCTTCTATTCAAGAATTTGCCTTTAAAATCAAGCATCATAGTAAATGACCCTTTTGATCTGTTCAGTAGGCATTTACTTTGATTTTTAAACAATACTTTGGCTTGTAGGGGTGATGAGTAAGGCTGAGCTAACCACATGGTCTCCTTTTGATCTTTCTGCTTAGAACATTTAGGAGATGGCTGGGCAGGGGTGTGTGCCCCACACGTGTGTCACAGATCAGGGCTCACTGGCATTTTAGGCAGTTGCGCCAGCGTGCCTCGACTGGTATTCCAGTGATACCCGTGAAATACGGAGTATTGTTGTCACATTTTCTATCCCAGGGATTAGTTTTCTCCAACACCACTGTTAAAGGACATGTTTTGAAAGGGTTCCTTAGAATTGTTTCTCGTGGCATCCTGATTTCCTTTTTCAGTTGCTATCAGGACCCTCCAAGCAAGTCATGATTAGGGCTTGGATTTCAGATCATTCTGCCTCCATTTGCAGTTTATACAGAGAACATTTTTATATCTTCTTCAAAGAAAGTCTCATAGTTTCATACAGTACATACTTTTTTCAGGATTCTAATTTTTTGTTTTATTTTTTCACTTTCTTTTAATATACTTTGAGTTCTGGGATGCAGGTATTGAGTGTGCAGGTTTGTTACATAGATATACATGTGCCATGATGATTTGCTACACCCATCAACTCATCATCTACATTAGGTATTTCTCCTAATACTATCCCTCCCCTTTCCCCCCACCCCCCAACAGGCCCCGGTGGGTGATGCTCCCCTTCCTGTGTCCATAGGTTCCCATTGTTCAACTCCCACTTATGAGTGAGAACATGTAGTGTTTGGTTTTCTGTTCCTGTGTGAGTTTGATGAGAATAATGGTTTCCAGCTTCATCCATGTGCCTGCAAAGGACATGAACTCCTTCTTTTTATTTCTGCATCGTATTTCATGGTGTATATGTGCCACATCTTTATCTAGTCTAAGGTGGATAGGCCTGTGGGTTGGTTCTCAGTCTTAGCTATTGTGAATAGCTGCAAAAAACATACGTCTGCATGTGTCTTTATAGTAGAATGACGTAATCCTTTGGGTATATACCCAGTAATGGGATTGCTGGACCAAATGGAATTTTTATTTCTAGATCCTGTATTTCAAGATCCACTTCTCATTCCACCTCATCCTCTTTTTCTGACAAAAAAAACTTGTGGCTTTTGTTTACTTAGCCATTTATCTGGATCTTGACTTTGTCCTGTCCACTGAAAGTTCTTAGATTGCTTAACATGTCCTGTACCTTCTTAGTATGTTTAGTACCAATATCTTGGATTTCAAATGGACAATGAATTCCTAAAAGTAAGGAGCTGGATCTTGTCTAGAACTTACCTTATTTTGAATTCTGGTGCATTTGTCGAAGGCATAAACATTTAGAAAATAATAAATCAATATATAAGATGACAGTAAATATTAACTTAGAATGAGAGGTCAAAATAGATTTTAACACAGTGTTATGAAGTCAACTGGAACCTCTAGAAGTATTTACAATTATTAAAACATCTCAGATTGTATTGAGCACTAACTTGGGCCTTAAACAGAGTTTCTAGATCTGTTCTGTATATTTTATTATTCTATTCCACCTTTTTGTAAAATAGGAATGGCTATTAAGCTCTGAGTTTCCCAGGAATGCAGTAGCTTAGCCAGGAACATTATCTAAATTTGGCAATGATGGTAGGGCTTATACTGAGACAAGGGTCAATTTGGTGCTCCTATGACAATTTATGTTGGTTAGTGGCTTGGTGACGTTGAGAAATGAATCACTGTAATTCTCCTGGATGATGACCAATGATAAAATCACAAGATCCAGAGTAGGCAACCCAAGTGAAACAGTTATTTTCTAAATAATGTATTCTGATATCCTATGCAGGAGGAAGAATAACATGTAGGGCATATTTGGAATCTCGGAAAGGCAAAAAGACAATTTCACTGCCATTCTGAATGACTGCCATCTTGCTACATGCTGCGATACCGTTTCTACTCCAAATGTACAGTTGAATAGGCATTCATCCTACATTCCTTCAAGGGTTTTGTTTTTGAAGATTTACTTTTTTTCTTTTCTTTCTTCTTTTTTAGCATAGATGGTAGCATGCTGTTGATAAAACACTTGAACTCCTGCTGTTTAAATTGCTACGTTCTGTTCTGAGGAGTGAAATAATGTTTTACCATTTGCTCCCAGGTACTGGAACTGCTGCTGAAATGTACACATAAGTGCTCTAATGTCGGTAGAGAATAGCTTTTCATAGGGCTTAAGGCAGTGGGGAAGAAACATATCTCGCCTCTTTCCTTGTGGGAGGTTGAACTGCTTGTTTCCCCTGCTGTGACTTCTATCCCCCAGAAACCCCGTTCTCATGTACTGGCACTTCTATCACTAGAAGTGTTTTTTTTTTTTTAATTTTGCTTTATCTTCCCCCTCCCCGCCAAACACAGTCCAAAGCTTGCATTGTCAATGAGATAATTCCCAAAGTTGCTAGATCAGGCTTCCTCACTGAAGAAAGTTCGAAGTGTTTTAATCTGTAATATAATTAACGTAGGTATTCTGGATTATCATAGTCCTCAAAGCCTTTTATTTTTACTACAGAGAAAGTTTACTCACCCTCTCTTTGGGTTTTCTGATTTTTCACATTTTGAGGATGAGCTTTTCTCAATACTATGGCAAATTTATTTAATATCATAGATTTTTATCAACAACTTCAATAATTAAATTCTACAACGTGATTTATTTTGGATCCATAAATACTGTTTTTGATTAAGCAGACTATACTCATTGCCATATTACCTACCAATGGAACAAATGTACAGCTTACAGTCCAATCTTTTAAGATAAGAATTGTTTTGCATCTGGTATATGCTTCTCCACTTCAAACAACTGACACTGTTTTTCTTCAGATGAAATTTATCCTCTTGTGGGAAGTGTCTTATTTTGCAGATCTAATTGTTCCCTGTGTCTTTACAATAAAAACTTTTCTCATGCAGGTATTGTATATCTGGTAGGCACCTAACAATGCTAAGAACTCTGATAAGCTTCAGTATTACAAATTCAAATTAAACAAAATCCTTGATAAATGAGCTAAAATGGGGATTGTGAAGTCCAATTTGTCAATAAGTACTGTGACAGTGCTGCAACTGTGATCACAGTATTCCATGTCTTCTGTAAAAGGTCAATAATTGTGTTTTATCTGCAAAGTATATAAGGTTAGGTCCTACAAAATTTTGTATATTTGGATATAACAGCAAATAGAATTATAAAATGTATGATGCCTGCACAACTAAAATGTACTATGAATATTACATATAATAAACATTTTGAGCTGGGTGCATTGGCTCATGCCTCTAATCCTAGTGCTTTGAGAGGCCAAGGCAGGAGGATATCTTGAGCCCAAGAGTTGGAGGCTGCAGTGAATATGATTATACCACTGCATTTCAGCCTGGGTGACAGAGGGAGACACGGTCTCAAAAAAAAAAAAAGTTTTTTGGTGCTGCATGACTAATCAATTTCTGCTATAATTGATTGGATAGAATTGGAATCAAAGGTTCAAACACCAAAATAAGGGAGATACCTTATTGTGATTATATAGGTCACAAGTGTCTGCTGACTCAATAAATAAAAAATCTCACCAGAAATGAGTTTGGGGTGTTGAAAAATGTGGCCAATTTGGATCTCTTTGGGGGCCCACGAGTTAAGTGTGAAGGATTTGACTCGAAATGTCAATTCAGAAAAGGTATTACACTATTTCATACAATCTGTTTGAAGTGCTTGTGTTGATGGTGCAAATCCCCTTGAAGCTGTTTATTTATGAGGGAAAGAGATCCCATTTGAGCATTTCTTACAATGATGCTTTCTACTTAAGGATTATCCTTTTTATCTTTGTTGTGTGTTTATATTAAGAACACCCTTCTCTGTAGTTTATTTCTTTCTAAGTGCCATCTTTTTAAAAAGACCTAAGAATGAGACTGAGTAAGGAGAATTGAAATGATACTGAAACTGCAAAGGGAGGTTTTATTGTAACTCTAAAGGCACATTTTAAACCCAGCAATCTATTTAAGCATAAAAATTTCAAACTCACCTGTCATGAAGTATATAGTTAAGAATCCCTTATTGTTAATGTTTCTTACACCACCATTAGTTGCTAATGGTTACATGTTGATAAAAGATGAGTCTTTTATCAGTTTGTCTCCTTACTGGGTTTTATGACTTCCAAAGATGTGGTCACTGGGACACCTACTCAAACATAAAGGCAATGGGAATGCCGGACCTAGCTAAGGAAATTGGCACTGATCTGGATATTAAAAAATCCTCTCTACTCATTTTGACATTTTTCACTCCGAAACACAGACTGGGTCAAACTTAGAGACTTAGAGAATAATAATGAGAAAATTTAAGAGGTGCTTTAAAACTTCTCTTCCCCAAAATAATATTTAAACAAAATTCATTTCCTACTTCTATTACACAAAAATTTTTCCTCTTTTGCCCTTTAAATATAGGTTCTTCAGGTATGAAAACATATCTCAGCAAAATTATTTAGATTAATGACAAGGTAGATTGTGTTTATAGTAACTGCACTGTGGAATTTTTTAAAATGGTTTTAATTATACTTTAAGTTCTGGGATACATGTACAGAATGTTTAGGTTTGTTACATAGGTATACATGTGCCATGGTGGTTTGCTGTACCCATCAGCTCATCATCTACGTTAGGTATTTCTCCTTATGCTATCCCTCCCATAGCTCCCCATCCCTCCCAGGCCCCAGTGTGTGATGTTTCCCTCCCTGTGTCCATGTGTTCTCATTGTTCAGCTTCCACTTATGAGTGAGAACATGCAGTGTTTGGTTTTCTGCTCTTGTGTTAGTTTGCTGAGAAGGATGGTTTCCAGCTTCATCCATGTCTCTGTAAAGGACATGAACTCATCCTTTTTTATGGCTGCATAGTATTCCATGTTGTATATTGCACTATGGGATTTTAAGAGTTACCAGTCAGTTTGACTAAACCACTGGTCAGAAGGAATCACAGCAAATTGTGTCCACTGAGTCTTCTCACCAGTACAGATCGCCACAATTATGCCAGGTCCATTTTCAGAACCTAATTTTCCACTCTAGGCAAAAAACATTTACTTCCACAAATCTAGCACAACAGAATTCTGCTCTGGGGTTTGAAGTTATAGCCCCAGAAAGCAATAGCATCAACTTGCCCACTTTACCTCCTTTTATCCATATGTCTTCTCTTTCAGGAACCTCTCAAAGTGAGTGGCTGGGTCTTAGTAAGATGTGAATATTCCTAGATACCCTGTACTGTCTTATCCAAGTTTCTTAGGATAACAAGTTTACCTCATTAAAACCTCAGTATGTCTCCCTCTGGAAAACTGTATGTAATTATGTTAAACAGGTGAGTTATAAATAAATAAACAACACATGTTTTGGTTGCACTGTATCCTTTCATCTACAAATACTTTTCCCATATCTTTTAAAACTGATCCTCCCAATCATTTAATTAGGTAAGTAAGGATGTATTATTTATCTCCACTTTCTAGATGACACTAAGTGTTGTGACAAGTCTAAGGTCATTAAACTGCTATGCAGAAGAACTGACACTGGTGCCTAGTCATAAGTTGATGTTACGATGTAACTGAATCTAACAATACTCCCATAAGAAGTGGCAGGCAGTTCATATCAACTAATTTTTAAATTTATTCTTAAAGCTTCATTGGAAGCAAATGAAAATGAATGTGGATGGAATGAAGAGCATGGAGAGGTGCCGTAATAACAATCAACTTGTTCAACAAATTCTTTTACTTTCCTTGAGACATGGTCTGGCTCTGTTGCCCAGGCTGGAGTGTGGTGGTATGATCAGTCATAGCTCCCTGCAGCCTCTAACTTCTGAGTTCAAGGAATCCTTTTGCCTCAGTCTCTTGAGTAGCCAGGACCACAGATGCACGTCACCTCACCAGGCTAATTTTGGTTGTTTTTTTTATAGAGATGAGGTCTTGCTATGTTGCCCAGGCTGGTCTCTTAACTCCTGGCCTCAAGCAATCCTCCTGTCTTGGCCTCTCAAAGCTCTGGGATTAGAGGTGTGAGCCACCATGCCCAGCCCTCCTGTTTAACAAATTCTAAAATACTGGAATTCCAGATTCTAGAGTATAGTATAGACCTTACTGCTAAGACCACCTAGCCATTAAAAGTGAAGGAGGATATTTTGAGATGGCTTTTCTGGCATGGAAATAAAGCAAAGCGAATCACCAAGTAACACAGACAGTTAGCTTCTCTGATTAGTATCCCAGGAAGCAGGAAAACTTTGGTGCCCAAGAAGCCAAGCTGCAAAAGACTATGTGGAGAAGAGTAGTTTGAGCAAGATTTCTAGAACTTCTCAAGGCCATTATTTATCTGGGGACAGGGAAAGAGGACAGGAAAGGAAGAAGATTACTTCGTCTTGTTTCCCTAAGACTGGGAACAAGCTGCTATTTATTTTGGGATTGCAAAGCATGTAACTTCTGAACAAATATATGATTGTTATTGATTTGGAGATAAAGGAAACAAGAAGGAGATTTTGTACAGGATAAGCAAAAAAGCTACTTATATAATATTTTGTAAGCAAAGAAAACTTAGAGGAGGAAGAAAGAAGTAAAGCAATACTAGGTAGATGCTTATTTTATCAGAACTGTAACATGATAGGTAAAAATTGTGCTGTTTTTAATCAGGGCGTATTCCCACATGGCTTTGGGGTAATCAGGAATTTATGGCCAGTAGACATTACATTCTACATGTTGACACTAGTAAGCTTTCTTACAGTTGCCAACAGGAACTAAGTGAGATTCCATCAACTCTGAGGAAGACGTGTGAGGAGGAGGAATAGCAATGATGCCATAAATATCAGTCTGTAGTCTCAGGAGGAGGCCTTGCTACGTAATGAGTCTAGTGTCTTGACAAAGGTTTGAGCTTCTGCTAATACTCAGATTGCCTCTTGTCATAATTCTTGCTAGCATTGTCAGCAGTGAATTTGCAGGATACAGAAATCCCTAAAGAGTGAGTTTTTGGAAACAGAAAGGATGCCAATGAATGCTGCTGCTTCTGTTAGTCTGGCTTTAAGGAGACCAAAAAGTAGCATTTGAGACTCAAAGAAGTCATTTATTTTCTTTAGTTTGTTTTGGTGATTCTCCCCAAAACAGGCATATTATGAAAATGGATTCAAAAAAGTTTCAGTAAATTTATATGTGAACTGCATAATGGCTGTTAAGGGAAACTTAGGCATATTTGAAAGCTTTTGAAGCTGATTTAATGAAGAATAGCAATCATAGCCCCTCCCAAAAAAGCACCTTGATACCACAGACAGAAATGCTGAATTGGGCTGGATAATACCTTTAATTGTTATAACACTATAAGAATGGGTAGAAGGCAAACAAGATTAAAAAGAAACAAGAAGAAGAAGAAGAAAAAGATGAAAAGGAAGAAAGTAAAATATTCATTGGTCATCTAATACATGGCGGGTTCCTGTGCTGTGCTGTACTTAGCTAGTACTAGCTCACTTGAGCCCACTGTTAAATTTTCAAGAAAATTTCAAGCCAGTTGTTAAAACCATTCATTATTAAAAATCAAATTTTATAAATATACACTTAAAATATATTAAAAACAAAGCCAATAAATACTCAAAGCTTATCATTTCCAAATTGATTTTCCATATTTCATTCACCTCTATGCTGTCGAGGAGGCTGTTTACATCTATTGAATGGGAATACTGTAAATTCTAGATAAGTGTGCTGGTGCACATCTTTCTGAACTCTGAGTTCGGTGATATATTGGTAGCTTGAAATTAGCCATGATTAGTGAATGTTATAAATCAGGTCTTAATTTATTGTTTTGTCTAACCTTAAGAAATGTTCATAATGCAGATTAAAATTTAACATGTGTCATGCAGCTACACTGTGTATAGTATAAAATTGAGAAAATACTCATCGATCATTTGAAAACTATTATCCAATTCAACTAAAAAAAGCCACTGAAATCATTAATAATCAAGTGAAGATCTGACACACATCTTAGTTGTATATATTTCCTCCTGAGTTAATCTAAACTAAACAAAAATATCAACCAGCACTCATGTTACATATCACATGTATTGATGATGTATTTTTGAGGAAAACAATTATGATGTCTCTGCCAGGTTTTGGTATGAGGATGATGCTGGCCTCATAGAAAGAGTTAGGAATGAGTCTCTCCTTTTCAATTTTTTGGAACAGTTTCAGTAGGAATGGTACTGGCTCTTATTTGTACCTCTTGTAGAATTCAGCTTTAAGTCGGTCTGGTCCTGTGCTTTTTTTTTTTTTTTTTTTTTTTGTCAGTAGGCTATTTATTACTGCCTCAATTTCAGAACTTATTATTGGGCTATTCAAGGATTTGATTTCTTCCTTGTTCAGTCTTGGTAGGTGTATATATTCAGGAATTTATCTAGATGTACTAGTTTATGTGCATAGAGGTGGTTATAGTATTCTCTGATGATTGTTTGTATTTCTGTGGGGTCAGTTATGATATTCTCCCTTATTATATATGATAGTATTTATTTGAATATTCTCTCTTTTCTTCTTTATTAGTCTAGCTAGTGGTCTATTTTACTAATTTCCTCAAAAATCAACTAGGTTCATTGATTTTTTTAAAAGGGATAATTGTGTCCCTATCTCCTTTAGTTCAGCTCTAATCTTGGTTATTTCTTGTTTTCTGCTAGCTTTGGGGTTTTTTTTTTCCTGATTCTTTAGTTCTTTTAGTTGTGATGTGACACTGTTAACCTGAGATTTTTCTAGCTTTTTCATGTGGGCATTTAGCACTATAAAATTTCCTCTTAGCACCACTTTGGCTGCATCCCAGAGATGCATCTTGTACATTGTATCTTTGTTCGCATTAGTTTTAAAGAACATCTTGATTTCTGCCTTAATTTTATTATTTACCCATGTGTCATTCAGGAGCAGGTTGTACAATTTTCGTGTGCGGTTTTGTGTGAATTTCTCAATCTTGAGCTCTAATTTGATTGCTTCAGACCAATATCCTTGATGAATATTGATGCAAAAATCTTCAACAAAATACTCAACAAAATGTGGCAAACTAAATCTTGTAGCTCATCAAAATGCTTATCCGCCACAATCAAATAGGCTTCATACTTGGGATGCAAGACTGGTTCCACAATGCAAGTCAATAAATGTGATACATCACATCAACAGAACTAAAGACAAAAACCATATGATTATCTCAATAGATGCAGAAAAGGCCTTTAATAGAATTCAACATCACTTCATGTTAAAAACTTTCAATAATCTAGTATTGGGCTGCTGGGCAAGATGACCGGATAGGAACAGCTCTAGTCTGCAGCTCCCAACAAGACCAATGCAGAAGGCAGGTGATTTCTGCATTTCCAAGTGAGTGTCAATAAAGCCACCAGGAAGTTTGAAATGGGTGGAGCCCACCGCAGCATGGCAAAGCCACTTGTAGACAGACTGCCTCTCCAGATTTCTCCTTTCTGGGCAGAGCATCTCTGAAAGAAAGGAAGCAGCTCCAGTCAGGGACTAATATATAAAACTTCCAACTCCTTTGGACAGAGCACATGGGGGAAGGGGTGGCTGTGGGCTCAGCTTCAAAAGACTTAAACATTCCTGCCTGCTGGCTCTGAAGAGAGGAATGGATTACCCCAACACAGCACTTGAGCTCTGCTAAGGGACAGACTGCCTCCTCAAATGGGTCTGTGACCTTCGTGCCTACTGACTAGGAGATACCTCCCAGTAGATGTCGATAGACATGTCCCACAGGAGAGCTCTGGCTGCCATCTGGCAAATGCTCCTCTGGGATGAAGCTTTCAGAGGAAGGCAGCAATCTTTGCTGTTCTGCAGCCTCCACTGGTGATAAGCATGCAAACAGCGTCTGGAGTGGACCCCCAGCAAACTCCAGCAGACCTGCAGAAGAGGGACCTGACTGTTAGAAGGAAAAGTAACAAACAGAAAGCAATAGCATCAACATCAACAAAAAAGATGATCACGTAAAATCTCCATCTGAAAATAACAAACAGCAAAGACCAAAGGTAGATAAATCCATGAAGATGAGGAAAAACCAGTGCAAAAAGGCTGAAAATTCCAAAACCAGAATGTCTCTTCTCCTCCAAAAGATCACAACTCCTTGACAGTAAGGGAACAAAATTAGACAAAGAATGAGTTCGATGAATTGACAGAAATAGACTTCAGAAGGTACGTAATAACAAACTCCTCTAAGCTAAAGAAGCAATTTCTAACCCAGTGCAAGGAAGCTAAGAATCTTGAAAAAAGGTAAGAGGGATTACAAACTAGAATAACCAGTTTAGAGAAGAACATAAGTGACCTGGTGGAGCTGAAAAACATAGCATGGGAACTTTGTGAAGTATACACAAGTATCAATAGCTGAATCAACCAAGTGGAAGAAAGGATATCAGAGATAAAGATAAACTTAATGAAATAATGTGTGAAGACAAGATTAGAGAAAAGGAGAATGAAAAGAAATGAACAAAGCCTCCAAGAAATATGAGACTATGTGAAAAGACCAAATCTAGGTTTGACTGGTGTCCTGAAAGTGAAAGGGAGAATGGAACCAAGTTGGAAAACACACTTCATGATATTATCCAGGAGAACTTCTCCAACTTAGCAAGACAGGCCAACATTCAAATTCAGGAAAAACAGAGAACACCAGAAAGATACTCTTCAAGAAGAGCAAGCCCAAGACATGTAATCGTCAGATTCATCAAGGTAGAAATGAAGGAAAAAATGTTAAGGGCAGCCAAAGAGAAATGGTGAGTTACCCACAAAGGGAAGCCCATCAGACTCACAGCAGGTTCTTTCTTCAAAAACCTTACAAGCCCAAAGAGAGTGGGGGCAGGTCACTTCAACATTCTTAAAGAAAAGAATTTTCAACCCAGAATTTCATATCCAGCCAAACTAAGCTTCATAAGTGAAGGAGAAATATCCTTTACAGACAAGCAAATGCTGAGGGATTTTGTCACCAGCAAACCTGCCTTACAAGAGATTGTGAAGGAAGCACTAAATATGGAAAGGAACAACCAGTGCCAGCCACTGCAAAAAGAAACCAATGTATGAAGACCATTGACACTATGAAGAAACAGCATCAACTAATGGGCAAAACAACCAGCTCGCATCATAAAGACAGGATCAAATTCACATATAATAATATTAACCTTAAATATAAATGAGATAAATGCCCCAATTAGAAGCCACAGACTGGCAAATTGGATAAAGAGTCAAGACCCGATGGTGTGCTGTATTCAGAAAACCCATCTAACGTGCAAAGACACATATAGGCTCAAAATAAAGGGATAGAGGAAGATTTACCAAGCAAATGGAAAGAAAAAAAAAAGCAGGGGTTGCAATTCTAGTTTCTGATATAACAGACTTTAAACCAACAAAGATCAAAAAAGGCAAAAAAAGGCATTACATAATGGTAAAGACATCAATGCAACAAGAAGAGCTAACTATCCTAAATATATATGCAACCAATACAGGAGCACGCAGATTCATAAAGCAAGTTCTTAGAGACCTACAATGAAACTTAGACTCCATATGGAAATAGTGGGAGACTTTAACACCCCCTGTCAATACTAGACAGATTAACAAGACAGAAAATTAACGATGATATTCAGGACTTGAACTCAGCTCTGGACCAAGTGGACCTAATAGATGTCTGCAGAACTTTCCACCCCAAATTAACAGTATATGCATTCTTCTCAGCATCACATCGCACTTATTCTAAAATCAACTACATAATTGGAAATGAAACACTCCTCAGCAAAATGCAAAGGAGCGGAAATCATAACAAACAGTCTCTCAGAACACAGTGCAATCAAATTAGAATTCAGGATTAAGAAACTCATTCAAAACCAGACAACTACATGGAAACTGAACAACATGCTCCTGAAATATTACTGGATAAATAAGGAAAGTAAGGTAGAAATAAATAAGATTTTTGAAACCAATGAGAACAATTGAGAACAATGTACAGAATCTCTGGGACATAGCTAAAGCAGTGTTTAGAGGGAAATTTATCGCACTAGATGCCCACATGAGAAAGTAGGAAAGATCTAAAATCAACACCCTAACGTCACAATTAAAATAGAATAGCAAGAGCAAACCAATTCAAAAGCTAGCAGAAGGCAAGAAATAGCTAAGATCAGAGCAGAACTGAAGGAGAAAGAGACACTAAAAGCCCTTCAAAAAATAAATGAATCCAGGAGCTGTTTTTTTTTTTTCAAAAAATTAACAAAATAGACCAGTGGCCAGACTAATAAAGAAAAAAGAGAAGAATCAGATACAACAATAAATGATAAAGGGGAGATCACCACTGATCCCACATAAATATAAACTACTGTAAACACATCTATGCAAATAAACTAGAAAATCTAGAAAAAATGGATAAATTCCTGTATACATACACTCACCCAAGACTAAAACAGAAGTCAAATCCCTGAATAGACCAATAACAAGTTCTGAAACTGAGACAGTAAGTAATAGCTTACCAACCAAAAAAGCCCAAGACCAGACAGATTCACAGCTGAATTCTACCACAGGTACAAAGAGGAACTAGTACCCTTCCTTATGAAACTATTACAAACAATAGAAAAAGAGAGATTCCTGCCTAACTCATTTTATGAGGCCAGCGTCATCTTGATGCCAAAACCTAGCAGAGACACAACACAAAAAGAAAATTTCAGGGCAATATCCTTGATGAACATTGAAGTGAAAATCCTCAATAAAATACTGGCAAACCAAATCCAGCAGCACATTTGAAAGCTTATCTACCATAGTGAAGTCAGCTGCATCCCTGGGATGCAAGGCTGATTCAATATATGCAAATCAATTAACATAATCCATCACATAAACAGAACCAATTACAAAAACCACATGATTATCTCAATAGATGCAGAAAAGGCCTTCCATTAAATTCATCACCACTTGATGCTAAAAACTCTCAATAAACTAGTTACTGATGAAACATATCCCAATAAGAGCTATTTTTGAGAAACCCACTGCCAATATCATACTGAACGGGCAAAGGCTAAAAGCATTTCCTTTGAAAACCTGCATAAGACAAGGATGCCCTCTCTCACTACTCCTATTCAACATAGTTTTGGGAGTTCTGGCCACAGCAATCAGGCAGGAGAAAGAAAAAAGGGTATTCAAGTAGGAAGAGAGAAAATCAAAATATCTTTGTATGTAGATGACATGATTGCATATTTAGAAAACCCCATCATCTTAGCCCCAAAACTCTTTAAACTGATGAACAACTTCGACAAAATCTCAGGATGGGAAATCTTGTGCAAAAATCACATTCCTATACATCAATAGTAGACAAACAGCCAAATCATAAGCAAACTCCCATTCACAATTGCTACAAAGAGAATAAAATAGCTAGGAATACAACTAACAAGGGATATGAAGGAACTCTTCAAGAACTATAAACCACTGCTCAAGGAAATAAGACGACACAAACAAATGGAAAAACATTCCACACTCATGGACAGGAAGAATTAATTGTGAAAATGGCCATACTGCCCAAAGTAATTTATAGATTCAATGCTGTAAATCTATCATTCTCATCAACCTACCATTGACTTTCTTCACAGAATTAGAAAAAAAAAACTACTTTAAATTTCATATGGAACCAAAAACAGCCCATTTAGCAAAGACAATTCTAAGCAAAAAGAACTAAGCTGGAGGCATCATACTATCTGACTTCAAACTATACTACAAGGCTACAGTAACCAGAACTGCATGGTACTGGTAGAAAAATGGATACATAGACCAATGGAACAGAAGAGAGGCCTAATAAATAATGTCACACATCTACAACCATCTGATCTTTGACAAACCTGTCAAAAACAAGCAATGGGAAAAGGATTCCCTATTTAATAAACAGTGTTGGGAAAACTGGCTAGCAAATGCAGAACACTGAAACTGAATCCTTTACTTACACCTTACATAAAAGTTAACTCAAGATGGATTAAAGATTTAAACATAAGTCCTAAAACCATAAAAAGCCTAGAAGAAAATCAAGGCAATACCATTCAGGAAATAGTCATGGTCAAAGACTTCATGACGAAAACACCAAAAGCAATGGTAACAACAGCCAAAATTGACAAATGGGATCTAATTAAACTAAAGAGCTTCTGCACAGCAAAAGAAACTATCATCAGAGTTAACAGGCAACTTTCAGAATAGGAGAAAATTTTTGCCATCTATCCATCTGACAAAGGGCTTATATCCAGAATCTATAACGAACTTCAACAAAGGTATAAGAAAAAAACAACCCATCAAAAACTGGGTGAAAGATAAGAACAGACACTTCTCAAAAGTAGATGTTTATGCAGCCAGAAAGCATGAAGAAACTTCATCATCACTGGTCATTAGAGAAATGCAAATCAAAACCATAATGAGATACCATCTCATGACAGTTAGAATGCCAATCATTAAAAAGTCAGGAAACAACAGATGCTGGGGAGCCTGTGGAGAAATAGAAATGCTTTTTTTTTTTAATTGTACTTTGGGTTCTGGGGTACATGTACAGATCATGTAGGATTGTTGCATAGTTACATACATGGCAAGTTGTTTTGCTGCCTCCATCCCCCCCACATCACCTATATCTGGCATTTCTCCCCATGTTATCTCTCCCTAACTTTCCCACCCTCCACTGTCCCTCCCCTAGTCACCCCCAACAGACCCCAGTGTATGATGCTTCCCTCCCTGTGTCCATGTGTTCTCATTGTTCAACACCCACCTATGAGTGAGAACATGTGGTGTTTGATTTTCTGTTCCTGTATCAGTTTGCTGAGAATTATGGTTTCATCTATGAAGATGAATTCATAGATTCATCTATGTCCCTACAAAGGACACAAACTCATCATTTTTATGGCTACATAGTATTCCATGGTATATATGTGCCACATTTTCCTTGTCCAGTCTATAATTGATGGGCATTTGGGTTGGTTCCAGGTCTTTGCTATTGTAAACAGTGGCACAATGAACATACATGTTCATGTGTCTTTATAATGGAATAATTTATAATCCTTTGGGTATATACCCAGTAATGGGATTGCTGGGTCAAATGGAATTTCTATTTCTAGGTCCTTGAGGAATCGCCACACTGTCTTCCACAATGGTTGAACTAATTTGCACTGCCACTAACAGGGTAAAAGTGTTCCTATTTCTCCACATCCTCTCCAGCATCTCTTGTCTCCAGATTTTTTAATGATCACCATTCTATCTGGCATGAGATGGTATCTCAATGTGGTTTTGATTTGCATTTCTCTAATGACCAGTGATGATGAGCATTTTTTCATATGTTTGTTGGTCTCATATATGGCTTCTTTTGAAAAGTGTCTGTTCATACCGTTTGCCCACATTTGAATGGGTTTGTTTGTTTTTTTCTTGTAAATCTTTTTTAGTTCTTTGTAGATTCTGGATATTAGCCCTTTGTCAGATGGGTAGATTGCAAAAACTTTTCCCCATTCTCTTGGTTGCTGGTTCACTCTAATGACTGTTTCTTTTGCTGTACAGAAGCTCTGGAATTGAATGAGGTCCCATTTGTCTATTTTGACTTTTGTTGCCAATGCTTTTGGTGTTTTGGTCATGAAGTCCTTGCCTATGCCTATGTCCTTAATGGTATTGCCTCAGTTTTCTTCTAGGGTTTTTATGGTGTTAGGTCTTATGTTTAAGTCTTTGATTCATCTGGAGTTAATTTTATTGAATGGTGTCAGAAAGGGGTCCAGTTTCTGGTTTCTGCACATGGTTAGCCAGTTTTCCCAACACCATTTATTAAACAGGGAGTGCTTTCCCCATTGCTTGTTTTGTCAGGTTTGTCAAAGATGAGGTGATTGTAGATGTGTGGCATTGCCTCTGAGGCCTCTGTTCTGTTCCATTGGTCTATATCTCTGTTTTGGTACCAATATCATGCTGTTTTGATTATTGTAGCCTTGTAGTATAGTTTGAAGTCGGGTAGCATTATGCCTTCAGCTTTGTTCCTTTTGCTTAGAATTGTCTTGGCTATGTGGGCTCTCTTTTGGTTCCATATGAAGTTTAAGGTGTTTTTTCCCAGTTCTGTGAAGAAGATCATTGGTGGCTTGATGGGGATAGTGTTGGAACCTATAACTTACTTTGGGCAGTATGGCCATTTGGATGATACTGATTCTTCCTAACCATGAGCATGGAATGTTTTTCCATCTGTTTGTGTCCTGGGAGTGTAAATTAGTTCAACTACTATGGAAGACAGTGTGGCGATACCTCAGGGATCTAGAACTTGAAATAACATTTGACTCAGCAATTTCATTTCTGGGTATACACCCAAAGTATTATAAATCATTCTACTATAAAGACACATGCACATGTATGTTTACTGCAGCACTCTTTACCACAGTAAAGACTTGGAATCAACCCAAATGCCCATCAATATTAGACTGGATCAAAAAATGTGTTATAGATACACAA